>JAVSBS010029277.1:0-12123 GCA_033124195.1 Coracias cyanogaster | reverse complement strand
AGAAACCAACATCTACACACACGCACGCACCACACCACACCAGGTTGACTGAGGGGGAGTGAGTGGGTGGGTGTGGCATTCTTTGATATCGTAATATCTCCATAGAGTAAATAAGGTTTTATGTGAATATATTTGGTAATAAACTTATTAAATACTCATCGATATCCGTGGTTGCCTACGAGCTTGTTTGGGTAGTATCTCACCTTGCCCTCGATCCTCTTCCCTTCTGGGAGGTGGTACGGACGCTGGCGCCTGGACCGCAATAACAGGGCATTTTTAATGTAGCATTTTCTCTTTCTGTATTTAATAAAATATTAAAAATAGGTTTGCTTTGTTACTTGAAATAGGCCACATGTTCAATAGTTGGATGCATCTTATAATAAGGTATTATTGCCTGTAGCTGTTTTTTTGGTATGCTGTTGCCAGATATTATAAATACTTTCATGTCCAGAGTGTGAAAACTCAGTCTCTGACTACCTGTAATATATTGGAAAATGAGTGAACACAAGGATTTCCATGTGTCCAGGAGCAAACTATACCGACAAAGAGGAAGGCAGGAAGGAATGCTAGGAGACCTGCGTGGATGAGCAAGGAGCTCCTGGACACACCGTCACACAAAAAGAAACTTTAGAAGGAGTGGAAGAAAGGACAGCTAGAATGGAGGTTTATAAGGAAGCTGTCTGAGCAGCAAGAGATCTGGTTAGAAAAGCTAAAGCTCAGTTAAAATTAAATCTAGCCAGGGAGATCAAGGGGAATAGCAAAAATTTCTATAGGTATATTAATGGTAAAAAGAAGACTGGGGAAGGTGTGGGCCCCCTCAGAAAGGAAATGGGAGAACTGGTCACAGGTGATATGGAGAAGGCCGAGGTTCCCAATGACTTCTATACCTCAGTCTTCACTGGCAAGGGCTCCAGCCACACTCCTGGAGTCACAGAAGATAATGGTAGGAGCTGGAAGAAAGAACTGCCCATTGTAAGTGAAGATTAGGTTTGTGACCATCTGATGAACCTGAAAGTGTACAAGTCTATGGGACCCGATGGGATACACCCACGGGTACTGAGGGAACTGGCGGATGAGGTTGCTAAACCACCTCTATTATATTCCAAAAGTCACTGCAGTCTGGTGAAGTCCCCACTGACCGGAAAAGGGGAAACATTACCCCCATTTTCAAAAAAGGGAAAGAAGGATGAACCCAGGGAGCTATAGGCCAGTCAGTCTCACCTCCGTGACCGGTAAGATCATGGAGCAAATCTTCCTGGAGGCACTGCTGAGGCAGAAGAATAACTAAGAGGTAGTTGGGTACAATCAACACAGCTTCACCAAGGGCAAATTGTGCCTGACAAACCTGGTGGCCTTCTATGAGAAGGTCACAGCATCAATTGACAAGGGAAGAACAACTGGTGTCATTTACCTGGACCTGAGCAAAGCCTTTGACACTGTCCCACACGACATCCTGGTCTCCAAGCTGGTAAAATACAGGGTCGATGGATGGACAACTCTGGATAAAGAACTGGCTTGACAGCCGGCCCCACAGAGTGGCTGTCAATGGGTCCATGTCCAAGTGGAGGCCGCCAGTGACAAGTGGAGTCCCTCAAGGATCAGTACTGGGACCAGTCTTGTTTAATATCTTTGTTGGTGACATGGACAGTGGCATTGAGTGTACCCTCAGCAAGTTTGCCAATAACACCAAGCTGTGTGGTGCGGCTGACATGCTGGAGGGAAGGGATGCCATCCAGAGGGACTTTGACAGGCTGGAGAGGTGGGCCCATGCCAACATCATGAAGTTCAACAAGACCAAGTGCAAGGTTCTGCATCTGGGTCGGGGCAATCCCAAGCACCGATATAGGCTGAGCAGTGACTGGCTTGAGAGCAGCCCTGAAGAAAAGAACTTGGGGGTACTGGTGGATGAGAAGCTCAGCATGAGCCATCAGTGTACATTTGCAGCCCAGAAAGCCAACTGTATCCTGGGCTGCATCAAGAAAAGAGTGGCCAGCAGGTCAACGGAAGACATTCTCCCCCTCTACTCCACTCTCGTGAGACCCCACCTGGAGTATTGCATCCAGTTCTGGAGCCCCTATTACGAGAAAGATGTGGACATGCTGGAACATGACCAAAGAAGGGCCACGAGGATGATCAGAGGGCTAGAACACCTCTCCTATGAAGAGAGAATTGGGGTTATTCAGTCCGGAGAAAAGAAGGCTCCAAGGAGATCTTATTGTGGCCTTCCGTTGTCTTAAGGGGGTCTACAAGAAAGCTGGTGAGGGACTTTTTAGGATGTCGGGTAGTGGTATGACTAGGAATAACGGATCAAAACTAGAAGTGGGTAGATTCCTATTAGATGTTAGGAATAGGTTAGAACAGGTTGCCCAGAGAGGTGATGGAAGCCCCATCCCTGGAAGTTTTTGAGGCCAGGCTGGATGGGGCTCTAAGTAACCTGATCTAGTTGGAGATGTCCTTGCCCATGGCGGGGGGGTTGGAACTAGATGATCTTTAAGGTCCCTTCCAACCCTGACAATTCTTTGGTTCTGAAAAATGAGTAAAATGACAGAGAGACATCAGGAGCCAGCTGAAATCCAACTGTCAGTTTTCTCTAGATCTCAGAAATTTATAATTTTTTAAATTATGGTTTAATATTGTTGTTATGGTTTGGGTATGGTTTAATTAAACTCAACACTTCCTTGAACGAGCAAGTGAAAAAAAATATAGCATACACTTACAGGTAATTAGCTTTATATTATAAAGAATTTGCATAAACACAGAGACTCTTGCTGTTTGCCCATATAATTATGACAGCTTTCTTGACATTGTTTAAAAGATGCCTACAGAACTTGTCAGAATTAGTTTCACTACAGATTATGAAAGAAGATGTTCAATAGGTACTTCTACCAAGCAATAATGAATCTTAAATTTGGATAATTTGCATCATCTTTTGCCAGTTTTGAATATAATCTTCCAAAATAAAGCATCACTTTTCATGATATATTTTCTACTCTTTAATAAAACTAGCCAACAAACAATATTGAAACAAATAGATTAAGAAGTCCTTGGAAGCATTATGAAAGTCTTTTTTAGGAAAACAAAAAGAAAGGAATGGTGCCAGCCAAAAAATCATTATTCTTTCAGTTTCTTATCATAAGTTCAAAGTTGAATTTATTCCAGGCTTTAGTTTCTTATTTTGTAGAGATAAAATTTAGCCACTCTCTGCAATATTTCATGAAAACACACTTTTGAAAGCCTAAAAATTCATATTGATGGTTCTCCATAATGTTTAGCTTTTAAAAGCTCAGGTTCCTCTCAGAGGCTGCAATTGTTTATTTCTATTTTATT
This sequence comes from Coracias cyanogaster, assembly GCA_033124195.1. Lineage (NCBI taxonomy): Eukaryota > Metazoa > Chordata > Aves > Coraciiformes > Coraciidae > Coracias > Coracias cyanogaster. The sequence continues at coordinate 8,796 of JAVSBS010029277.1, read as the reverse complement.
TACGACTAGGACGGTTGAAAAAATTTCTCTGGACGAAAAATATTATCAAAGTGAAAGAAAAAGTTGACAGTGATTCTAAAGAAGATTTCGACTAGGAATTACTGAATAAAACACTTCCAGGAGGTGGTTTAGGTAATAAATGAATGAAATAATCTTCTGCCCCTCTCTCAGCACTGACTATAGAGGGAACCTAGAACAAGTAGTATTCTAAGCTAGATTTTCATGTACATGCTTAACTTCATGCAAAATGTCTTTGGAAGGAGACACCTTGGAGGCCATGCAATGGCAGAGAGGAATCTCCTTTATTTTCACTGTGCTCACCTACGTGTTTAGATGCTCTATAATAATGAGCAATACATCACTTGGTTTTTTCTTACCTAGACTGAAAAATTCAGCTACAGTTATCTTTATCATCCGTGTAGTAGACAGTAGGGTCTTGAAAACAGCATCCTGTGGCAGTGACCAGCAGGACTGGTCCAATCACGGTAGATTACTATAGTACTGCATTTTGTATTGCAGCCCCTCATTGAACATTAATAAGCTCAGTTCTTGCTTTGCTTTCTCTCATTTTGCTACCTCTGTATCAAATTGACTGTAAAGAGTAGCTGTGATGTAGACATCATTCCAGCACCCACTGTGGTGAAGACAGATGCAAAGAAACCATTTATCTTCTCTACAACCCTGTGCTTTTTGTCTAGCTTCTCTGTACTCTGGAGGACCAGCAGACCCACAGGCTCACTCTGCAATACTTCTGATCTGTGAGGATAATTTAAAAGAGGATTTCTTTGTCTTTATACTTTCAGGTTTTTTTCATAATTTTCTCTTAGATCTTACCTTTGAAACCTCACATTCCTTTATATTTGCATTGTTAGAGCATTTCCAGAGGAGAGCCACGCAAATGATTAGAGGGCTGGATCACCTCTTCTATGAAGACAGGTTGAGAGAGTTGGGGCTGTTCAGCCTGGAGAATGAAGGCTCTGGGGGTACCTTATAGCAACCTTCCAATACCTAAAAGGAGCCTATAAGAAGGCAGGAGGAGATCTGTTCTCAAGGGCTTGTAGCAACAGGACAAGGGGTAATGATTTTAAGCTAGAAAAGGGTAGTTTTAGGTTAGAATTTAAGAAAAAGTTCTTTAATGTGAAGGTGGTTGATCACTGGAACAGGTTGTCCAGAGAGGTGGTGGGAGCCCCATCCCTGGAGTCATTCAAGGTCAGGCTTGACTGGGCTCTGAGCAACCTGATCTAGTTAGAAATGTCCCTGCTTATTGTAGGGGGGTTGGACTAGATGACCTTTAGAGGTCCCTTCCAATCCAACATATTCTATGATTATATTATCTTGACTTTCTAGTATTTATACTGCGCTAAGTAACCTCTTATTCTTGCCCACATAATTTAGCTATTTTATCCCTTTGTGCTTCTTTTCAATGGATTCCTATATATTTGTTTTGAGAGATGTAAGGATCCCTGAGCAACTTCCATGGTGCTTTTCATCTCCTGAATTTTTCCTTTAATTACTTTCTTAAAATATCCTTTTGGTATCATAAGCCTGATTCTTCATGTCATACCACCAGAGTGTAAATTAGATTTTGTTACAGTTACGGTCACCATTTTTAGCAAACCAAATCAGTTTATACTATATTGAACAAATTTTATATCTTGTGCAAGTGTAAATCCAGGCTAGGTTTCTCCTTACATTTGGAGTGCACTCTTCAACCAAAACCATTGTTCTAGCCATGTTCTGTTCTTCACAATTAATCAAAACATGTTTCACGCTCATGAGTGATAAATTTGGCATATAAAGAGGACTCAACATAAGACAAATCATGAAGTGTAAGAATCTCTTATCTCCTGAATAAGGCTTTAATGACCAAAGCAAATATCCAAAAGAAATCTTTGCAGGAGCACGCAAGTGATATGTTACAGTTGGATATTGTCTATGCTATATTATTTATGCGGTCCTGTGTGTCGTAATACAAAGGACTGAAACTGAAAGCAACATGCTGTTTCTTTTTTTCAAATCAAACAACAGCTTACAAGTTTATTTTCAAGGTAAGGTGAAAACTTCAATAATAAACCAAGGTAACATATTTGAAGAATCCAAACAGTAAACTGAGATAAATTTCTTCCTTTCTTAAAAGTAACAGATATAGCTGAGTACTCCTGTGTTGCTCCATAACCACTACTGGATGACTCTGAAGAGTCTCTTCACATGGTGAACAAGTGAATGAACAGCAGCAGGAAGAAATGTGTTCAAAACAGTGATGTTCACACTACTTAGTCTCTTTATTCTCAGATTCACAAATGTATTTTTGGTTTTTTTATCTTCTTTGAGAAAACTGTAAGTGAACAGATTTTAAATTATTTCTCCAAAGATACAGTCAGTGGGCATGGTAACAATGGAACATAAGTGGTTGCTCTGACTATGAGTTTGCTAATTCCTATTCTTTTTTTTTAATTTATTTTTAAAATATTAATTTAATTTAAAAACATACATTTTAAAACAGAATAAATAATGATATATAATTACTTTACAATCTGTATTTACATAAACATAAAATGTGCATAAAAAACGACCGACCTAGCTCAAAAACTACTTTGTTCTGTCTTTGTAATATGTGGAAATCTTGTCTAAAGACAGGTCCAATTATTAAGGATTACTGGAAATTGGTTTAATTTACATGGTGTGGTGTTTCTTGAAGTGAATCCATTTAATCCTGCCCAAATATTTTTTAGCAAAATTTCTGTCTAATGCTAATAATTCTCATCATAAACTGTCTTGATAATAAGGTTGTCCTTCAGTGGTCTGGGAGGATACATTTGTTGCTATAAATATTTATATATAGACATGATTTATTTCCTTGACATTCTTTGAAGTTGTTTGCCTTCTCTGAGTATCAATGCATCAAGGGAAGAAAGTGGCTGAATGTCCTTTTCCAGAGCAAACTGTAAATGGATGACCCATATTAATCCTGACCATAGAACTATTTTAATCTCCTCCAAGTACCATGACATAAAAAGTCAATCAAATAAAAAGACTGAGCTAGCTCTTATCCATTAATAGCATTGTATTTTCTTTTGAAGCATACAGTTTCCAGAAAGTTAAGAGAAAAAAAATCTCAAAACCAAATAAATAAAAATAAAAAATAATCTCCTCCTCCTCAGGAGGAAAATACATGTTAATTTGCAGTACTTATCTACCAGCAAGAAATAATTCCCTCCTGGAGGAATGGAGAGATTCAGGAACCCTATGAAAGGGACTTGGGTATTTCCCTGAAATCTGAATAATTGTCTTTCTGCGGTACATCAATTATTTTAAAATATTCAATTTGCTTGTGGAGCACTCTGAAGTTTGTCATTAATCCAGCAGGTACACAGGGAAGGAAAATTCCTCCAATGTCTCATATTTCTTTTTCATCGATGTTCTTGTGAGCTTACCTGTGCAGTTTAGAGAAAAGTTGGTCTCACAGCCCAGGTCATTTTCCAATCTTCCCACCACTGTTGCCAATTAGTGCTAATTGTGAAGGGAATTTTTGATGATATGGACATCTGTCCATTAAGAAATAGGCTAAGACCACCAAAAAATTGTACTACTCAGCCTACAGATGGGAATAATTTTCAGTTACTAATGATTGAACTGGTGTGCTGGTCGAAGGTGAAATGTTAATTTTTCATGTTACTCATTTGAACTGTTTATTTCTTTATCTATATGGATATCTGTGAGCAGTGTCATCAGACCATTCAAATTGGAAAATTTCAAATTGAAACATGTCAAACTCTTTAGATAGAACAGATAACTAGCATACTTGAGTATCCACTGATTAATGTAAATCCTATTTTAAAGACAAGGAATTGAAATACAGGAAAAATAAATAATTATTTCAAAGGCCATGGAAGAGCCATTAGTACTGCTTTCAAATTGAATACTATTCTCCAAAATGCCCATACAACACCTTGCCTGTAAGATGATTTTCTCAGTTTAAAGCAACTAATTAAAATTGGTTGAAAATGCATGAAAGTTTTTTCAATCAAGACGAGAATATTTTGCAACGTGTCACTGTCAGTGACAAAGGTTTGATAATGAAAATGAATATAGTTAAACTGATTTCCTATTCTCTATTATAAAAAATTATATCATAATAAATGTGTCTGAAATTTACAGATACAAAAAGATAAGTCTGAAGGATTTAAGAAAAATGTCACAGTTAAAATGAAATGTTCCTATGCTTTCTGTCAAAATTATTTTATTTCATGGGAATTTAAGGACTTCTATTCCAAGACAAAATGTCTTTTTTTTTTTTAGCAGAATTGAAAGTTTAAGCTGAAATTGTAGTAGATCAGCTTCTCTAACCTTGTTCAAACTAACCATGTGAAAAGACACCACTACTTATCTCTAACACAAGTATCCCTACTGTAGCTGTTGTTGGGTTCACTCATAATATTTGATCAGCAGTCATTAAGAAAGTAAAAGGATTTTTTGTCATTTGAAATATATTAAAATAACTACTTTGAAAAGAAAGAAGACAAAATGTGAGTAAATGCATTTAACCTTAACTGAAATTAATGGAATTAATGCTGCTCATCACTACTGCTGCCAAACTTGTGGGAGTGGCTGAAAGAAGCTGAGAGGAGATGAGCTGCAAAATATGAAGCAATAAAAAAAAAGGAAAAGATTAGCAAATTCATTTTGAGAATGTCTCCTGACAAGCTGTGAAATTTCAAAGTTATTTTTACCACTGGTGAGTTTTAATTTTGCTCAGATAACAAAATCAGGGACGAGGTAATCCTCAAAAAACTTGTTAACTAAGAGACTGAATGAGAGATCATTAGGTGAGTTAGATTGTCTCTACTATGTAGAGTCTTATTAGGTAGCCTAGACACCTTTTTTTCTCCTAAGACCCAATGAGATAAATGCCACATTAGGTGATATGCTCAAGATTGCATAAGTTTTTAACAAGACTGGGAATATTATCCAAATTTTGAGTTCAAAGCCAGTAGGCAAATTATAAAGTTGGCCTGGCCTCTGTCTGCTGCTTTTCTTCCATTAATATTTGCTGCTGCCGCATTGCACATTCCTATGTGATTCAGACAGCAATGGATTCATAAATTACGGCACAGCCAATAATGTTGCAATAGCTGAATACTGCTAAATCAGCAAAATTATTAGATTGAAGAATTTTGACAGAAAAGTTTCATACTTCTTGAAGTGGAACCATGACCAGCTGGGAGAAAGTACTTGACTGCCATTTAAAAATTATACACCGTTATATTTAGGTCCTATAAGCAGAGAACATTGTGTTTAATACAGCAGTAGATAAGGTTACTCCAGCAGGGTTACAGGTATGTTATGAGATTTATGTGTTACTCATTGCTGGGTTATACATCAGAGTGCTTGAAGCATAAAAGCAAGAAAGATGATTTCTTGAAGGTCATCATTTAATTACAAACTTATCCAATTATCCATTATTGAACTGCCTCGTCAGACTCTGTCCAAAGGATTAGACGTAACTGTGCAATATTTCATTGGATTTAGTTTTAAAGGCTGACAAAAGGCTTTGGAAATAAATGCAGGACTAGAATACTGTCAACAAAATGCTCAGATGTTACTGTGAAAACACCAGTCTTTAGCAGGATATAAATCTCAGTCAGTTCGTTTGCAGATTATCCTTTGCTATGTACTTTATTTGCTGGAGGTTCCAGTAAGAAACCCTAACATTTTAACAGAGTGTTAAAAAGAAAATTAACAACCCTATTGAAATCTCTCCAGCAAGGTCTTTTAGGTAGCTGAATATCCGTTACTCATGTCCTCTGGAAAATAAAGGAAAACAATACAAAAACTTAATCATTCTTATAACATACCTGACATGAAAAGAAACTAAGCCTTGGAAAATTAGTTGACCATAGTATTGCTTAGATCAAAGTTATGGTTAATAAATGGGAAACAGTGAAAATAATATACAACTGTGGCATACAGAAAAATAGCATGGCTAAAACACAAGAATGCACAGAGAATCAATGAGCACTAACCTAACCATTTAATCTTCTATATTAAACCAATTTCACCGTGTACCCCTAAGGTAAATGATAGAACTCCACTTGTTGGGTAGTGGGCAACTAAATAAGAATCTGTCACTGTGTGAATGTAAAGGAAATTTGTTTGAAGATCTGAAAAAGTGCAAGACAAATAAAGTGTTTCTGAAAACATTGCAATTCCACTGTCCTTTGACAGATTCCCAGGACAATTATCCAGTGCTTTCCAGAAATCAGAATTTGCATGTTTCTCTTTTCTGTTTTAAGTAAGGAGTGAAAGGGCTGCAGCAATATCTGGAGTGTTCTGTTTGCTCTCGCTGCTGGACTCCTTGATTATGAAACAGTGTGGATGGACATAGCATCATTAAATTATCATCCTAACCCATTCTGAAGAAAGGTGGAGTCTAAACATGACTTAGATGTCTCTCTCAGATGCTTTCCTGGGTTCAGTACTTACTAACATACTACCTCTCTCACAGGTATATTCGACTAATATCTTAAAGCCAAGGCTGAAAAATGTGAACATAGAAAAACATGATGACTTCAGTGTGTTTGAATGACTGAAATTGAAATTGTATCATAACCCAGCGATGCTTCCTAACATGGGAATTAAAATTACAGCTTGCTGAGTGGATGAAACTGAACAAAGGAAAACCCGAACACTAATGTGGCTCTTATGTAAGAAATCTACTTTTGACCTGAAGGTAAGTTTGTCATTGGCACAACAGGGTGAGCAAATGTGACTAGGTTGATAGCATCAGCAGAATAATAAGTAAATACTTTTGTCCTTCTGGGATCTAGAATAATAAAAGCAAGAGTTTCATGCCCTGAAGCTTTTCATCATTAGGAAATGATCCGTTTGCACTTGTACATTGTATGCACTCATTTATTTAGCTACAGTTTGTTTGCTTTCTCCTCTATTCCTGAGAGCTCACATCTGCATGAATATATGAGATTACAGATTTCTGTTGCATTAGGGAATTTCATTTGGTTTACCTTTCTGGGATAACAATAAAGCCTCCTTTCAAGCACAGTAAAGATCTACAAACACTACTCAACGACAAAACCATTCTTTTAAGCTTGCAACTAATTTTCCTTTTGGGAAGTTCTTTTCTATTGCCTGAAATTACCCTACAAGGTTCACAAGTGAAAGTCCTCAGTCCCTAAACTTTTCCTCTCTGGTGTTGTAAAATTCCATTCTGAATATTTCTTACTGTTTAGAGATACTCTCTGTGACCAAGAAGTCCATGAGAACTTCTAAATTATTTCAGATTCGTGAGATGAAATGTAAGGGCATGCCCATTTTCAGTGGAGTTGGTACTGAAATCCCAGGCTCATATGTTCTATGAACAAATTCAGTCACAATATGAAGTTGTACCCAAATCTGAAAAATACACAAGTCCAAATTTAGGTTAACGTTGCCAAGTATGTTAGAAATGCTCTGACAACAGCTTGTTTTGAGGTATGTCTGTAGATTTTGGGTTGGTAACTCACAAACTATTAATTTGCTAGAGCACAAACACATTATTATAGTTATTTTAACCCAAACCCGTATTTTAAATTCTAGTTCAAATGCAAAATTAAATACAGCCTCCTTGTCCTGTCTAAATACAGAAATACATTTTTAAGATTATTTCAGCAGAAGCAAAGACTTGGAGAGGTCCCTGCTCTTGTTCCTCTACCTCTGTTTTGCTGAAGGCAATGTTGTCAGCTGATGATGTGAAATGGTTACATCTGACAGGCTGAATGTCATTGTCAAAACATGGACCCTGACCTGGACTTGCAAAGGGAGACTCATTACAAGCACACTTATCCAGTCTTTCAGTCTTCAGTATCTCTTGGCATGAATCAAACTTCAAACCAGAATAAGTTAATACCCCTCTACCAGTCTCCCATGAGTCATTCTACAGGTCTGAAGTGTTAAACTGTGCAGCTTGGACAGCTCTGTTTCGAATTTGTTCAATATTTGTTTAACCTGTACTGCCAGAAACACTATAAATCCATCTTGTTCAATTTCATATGTCCTTTTTTATTTACTAAACCTTCTAAAGGTCATCACAGTCATATTCCTCCCTGAAAAGATTGCCCCTTTTTTACACTGCACATCCAGGATCAGAGATGAGATGTGGGAACAGCAAAAGGCATCAGGAAATCCAACTTGGAAGAGTAGCCAAGACTAACACACCTGCTAAAGTATATGTTCCACCTATTTTTCAGTAGCACATCCACTGAAAATACAAAAACCCATGTTTCACATCATTCTTGTTAGCTAGGTGGACATGTTTCAATAACACTGCATCATAGGAAATGATAGTTATGACAGTTAAACTCAAACTGACAGGAAATTAGTTAAACATGTTATCTGCAATAATCACTTTTCAGTAGGCGTATGAAGAAAAAGTCAAGCTATCTGTTCACTGGGGAACTATATTTAGATTGCATATAACAAAGCTCACTATGGGCACCTATATTTGAGAACAATAGTACCAACCCTCTGAATTGAGATCGGGTGCTGAACACTAGCTCTTCATGGGATCAGGAATCCCACAGAAAACTTCTGTGATTATATTTGTATGTCAGTAGACACATATTGGGTTTGAAGCTTAAATAATACCTGTGGTTCAACATCCTTAAAGTAAAGCTGGGCAATCATTGCAGCAGGGCCTCCTGCAAGCCTCAGGTCCCAACACCCGGTTGTGCTGGTTCAGCCATCATCATTTTATGCTGCCATCAGTTGCCTGATCACACAGGACAACACTGAACTCAGCAA
>JAVSBS010029275.1:90205-101012 GCA_033124195.1 Coracias cyanogaster | reverse complement strand
CTGTGTCTCTGTGGCTCTGCCCTCACCCAGGTGGTTGTGGTTGGGATGGTGGGCGAGGCCAGGGCTATTTAAACCAGGAGCCAATTAGTTAGAGAAGCTTCTTGTTGGGTGTGGCTTCTGTTGGGGCTGGTTGTATCCTGCTGAGTTCTCTCAGTGGTGTCCTTCCATGTGAAAGGCTGCTGAGGGAGTCATCTCTGTCTGTTGTGTGCAGTAGGCGATGCTGGCACCACAGTGGGCAGCAGAGGAGCTGAGCCCACGGGAACCTATGGCAGGACTGTCTGAAAGAAGACTTTCAGGGGATGTTGGTGAGTTCAGTGTTGGCCTGTGTGATCAAGCAACTGATGGCAGCATAAAATGATGAAACCTGAATCAGCACAACAATAACATATCTAATTTATACTGTAAAGACAAACAGAAAGATGCCTGTAATTTATAGGAATGTCTGTAACATGCAGGATGGTACACATGAGACAGTTTTAAGACTTGGCTTGACAGGGTGCTGAGCCATCTCATTTAAACTGTATTTTTTTATCTTGAAAGGTTGGACTAGATGATCCTTGAGGTCCCTTCCAACCTGACATTCTATGATTCTATTATTTACTACTGTGTTAGGCACATGATAACTCTTTTATGCTAGGGATATCATGGTGCTTTAATTACCATAAGAATTTGTCAATGATTGACTTCTTTGTCAAAGCGATAGGTATATTTTCTTTCTGCAAATTCTTATTCCTGGTGTTCCCTTGGGTGCACTGCAAAAAGAAGGTGCTTCCAATAAACCATCCCTAAAAAGAGTTAAAGGTAAGGAAGACCGAAGGAAAAAAATCTGGTTGCAAAGAGCAGAAGTCAAACCCACAGAAAATAGACCTCTGTATGGGTATAGTCTTGCAGTATTGTTCTCTAGTGTATATTATATTAGCATATGAAAAAGTATTATCAGAATTTGCAGTAATTAGCAAAAAGCTCAAGGAGCTTGCAGTGCATTAATAGAAGAGTTACAAGATCATAATTAAAAGGTGTGAAGGCGTAAATAGTCACAAAGCCATAAAGTCAATGAGGTGATTCATTTGAGCAGTGCAAGAAGGATTTGGCAGGAGGTGTCCTCAAATAAGCCCTGTCATCTTGCTGATGGGGCATAGAGGAAGGGAGCAGGGAGTTGTTCTCCTACCTTTGCATCTGGACAAACCCTGTCCTCCACCCCTGCCTTGCTTCCCCACCTCTGACAGTCTGTTATAGTCATAAACTCCTCAAGATTGCTTCTCACTTTAGCCTGACCCTCACAGTTTAATAAGAGACGTGTAGCTGAAGTGCCTAATAAATTAGGAGCCAATTTTCCAAAGGCTATCAAGAGCCACTGGAGACAGAAATCCTGAGGGGATTTCCGTCACAGCTCTGTCCTCTCCAGGGTCTATAGGACACACCAGTGTAATTGAGCCCCAAAGGTGGGTCGTTTCTACAGCCAAGGGGTGGTGCAGGTGTTCCAGGATGCTGTGTCGATGCTAAATCTACCATGACATGTCAAGTTTCCAACATGAATTTGCAATTTTCCAAAGGTTTATAATGCACACAAATCCAGATGTGCTTCCTCACCCTTTCCAGAATGAACCTCTTACACAAAACTGATGTATATTAACCTTCTACTCCAGATTTAATAGCCATTTTCACTAGTAATTGAGGGGTTTTTATTTTCCTCTTTTTTTGTGTGTTAATGCAGATAAAACAATTATTTCTGACTAATTGCTTTTTTGGAAAAGTTTTAGCTATTTTTACTATGTAGAAGAAAATAATGCAACTTGAATCAGAATATTTAGACACAGTGTCTCAAGTTCAGCAATTAAAAAGGCAAATTTTAAGAAGAATTTCAGAAAGGCATGTGTGAATTTTACACTGTCACCTGAACTATGCAGCAGGGCTGGCTGATAGGGAAAATCTGTTCACTTTGTCTGTATGGCTCCCTTTGCTCTCACATATCCTTTAACTTTTAGGATTTTTCTTTTTTTATTTCATGTTACTATTCCTAAACAATACAACCTGCTAGACCCTATCTTTGTTGGAAATTATTCTTTTCTTTCCCAGTTTTATAGCCAGATGAATCAGACACTATCAATTGATTAATCAATGTGTTCACTTTCTCTCCTCCATAATTGTGAACATGAGAATGAATATTTATGAGAGTGTGTAATTAGTCACTTGACTTTGTAAATGATCTGGTGATGCTGTCATTTGCAGATAGGCTTCAAGTCTTACCTATCTTCATGAAAAAAATGATGACTTTCCACAGCAAGGAACTGGAAGAAAATATAATTCTGTTATCACACATAATTTATAAAATTATGTTTATAGCAATGTTTGCTACATACTTCACCAAAGGTCTTATAAAAATGGGCTGATGAGCTAAGGGAGGAGAAAATCAGGACTAGTAGGTCAGCACTAAGATTTAGTCCAATCTCTTTAAATGAAAATGCTTCAATTTTATAGTTGTGCCCCAGAAAATAGCTTTTTTTATTAACATTTTTTCTTCAAAGATAGGAATATGTTTTCTTTTGACTATTGTTTCAGAAATTCCCTGCTGATATTCAATTGGTTTTGTCAATCATAATTGTGAACTATAGCCCCACTAGAACATGGTCCTCTAGAAAATCTTATATATGTGATATGACATCTATGCAGTTGAACAAGCAATTGTGTTAAGCCAATCTCTAAGATACATTTATTTTCACAAAAAAACCCTCACACTCACCTCCAGAATAAGTGTGCTTGTCCCAAAACCAGGTGTAGTGGTATTAAATGCAACAAGATCAAAGAGAGCATGTGGTACAGGGAGGCTGAGAAGGTGCTGGGATCTGCATCCCAGTATGGAGCTGCTGGTAGGTAGCGAGGAGGAAATTCAGTGCTGCATAGTGGAGCTTTAAGAAAGGAATACTTCTAGCCACCTTTCTGATAAAGCAGTGGCATTTCTTTCCTTTAAATGTTTTCTTAGCCTTGGATCTTGCCATCTTTCCACCTCACTCACCTGATGTCCTGCCACCAGCCCAAGTACACCGTTTGCTCTCCCTTCCTATATATCAGATTCTCCCTGTTGCCTACACTTTTTTCTCCTTTGCTGTTATTCAAATCTGCCATTTGACCAAGCAGATCTCTCCCAGTGCACCCTTCTTTTGGTGAGTGATACCTTGGGCACTCTTGTGTGGGAGGTTTCCCTTTTATGAGTGAGTGTGTGCTCATTTTGGTTCACCTTTCCTTAAGTTTTAGGAATCGGTTGTGTAGCAGTTATATTCTGAACAGATATCTGAACTTGTATTTTGTCAGAAGGAGTTCTGGGCAACTTTGGTTGTAATAAATCCCTATTTTGACAGCTGCTGCTGTTAGTTTTGTGGGTATCTCTGTGACAAGACCCCACTCATATAAGTTACTCCCTCAGGCATCTTGGTTTTGAGTACTCTCTCTTAGATTGTCACTTTCCTCTCTCATCCAAGCCTGTTTCACTGCATTTTATCCATCTCATCCAATTTTTTAACATCTGGCATACAGATGTTCATACCTGAGTGGCTCACCTGTACTCCATGGGTGGTAAAGGGCATGTGCAGGTTCTGATACACAACAGTTTGGATATCTGCTTTGGGGTGGGGGAGGCTATGCCCTAGAGTCTGTGCCTGTCAGACGTAACCTGCTACCCCACAGCTGCATGAGGCCCAGGTCCAGGAGGGGTCCATCTATCATCTCTTGCCCACTGACGAGGTCCTGACTGAAGTCCTTAGCTAGCTACTTGTGCCCATCCCTATGGCTCACTTGCTAAATGCTCCCATTGCACATTCACAGTGTATCCTGTTCCCTCAGATTTCAGCAATAGAGGATACAGGGAAAATACACCAGAAAAAAGTGCCCATGTTCATTTTGCCTGGAGAGCAAACTCTTAGAAGACAGCACTGTACTGCTGTTTATGACAGCAGCCATGAGACAATGTCCATAAATTCAGTAAGGGTTTTATCTAATACTTTTCATAGATGATTTTCAGCATTTATCTGAACAGGAAATACTAACAGCTGTGTCAATAGTCTGTGAGAAATGATTCTTTTGTTTTCAATAGCTGCTGTATCTGCTTCCCTCTAAGCAGCCACCTGATGAAGGAGAAGACTATGCCGAGGCATCTGGGCCACCAGTCACATCGTGTGTATACACTGGAAACTTCATCATTGTATTCTATTCCAATACACTCCTGATCTCTCTTGTTTCTCTTTCTTTTTCCTTCTATTTTTTTGCTTTCATTTTTATATGGTTTTGTGTGGGTTTAGCCTAAATCTTAAAATGCGCAATGAGCATTGAGCTGTAGAAATCACATTAAAATTACACAGATTTTTAATTAAAACTTCATATGCAGTTAAACTTTGCTTTTTATTAACAGTGATGAGAAAAATTACACAGCTGTGATCAGAGTGGTGTAGCTCTTATAGATGTTCTTGATGACATAACATTTGTTTAATTGAGTTGTTCCCTTTTATGTTCAAGAGCAGTTTCAGGGCCATTTGCCATTGTTATTAATTTAGGATTGTTTGATCTCCAGCTCATTATTTGATGAAATGAAGAAAAGGCTTTCCTAGCACTTAGCTTTGAAACTTTAAGTATTGTAAAAGCACCACTATTAATAAAAATAAAAACAATTACTTAAAATGCAGCAAACTTTCAACTGTCTTCAAACTTCTTCCAGTATCTTCAAATTTCTTTTTATGTTTAGTCATTGTGAAAATAATCAGAAAGACAAAGGTAATACATTTCCTCCTGAGAAACTTCAAAATTCTTATACTGGTTTTGTCTTTTTAGATAAAACCTCATGTAGTGCATTTAAAGTAATATTCAACTTTTAAAATGAAAATACACTATGCACTTTCTTTTGGATACCACCAAGTTCTTTGCACCCCCGGCTCTTCTTAGCTTTCTGTATGGATAAATTAGTCTAAGGTGTTAATATATCTCCCATGCAAAGATATGAATGGAGATGTGTATGACCCACATTGATGTAATGCAAAGAACTGAAATCAGAATAGAAGAATTTCATGCGAAGTCAGTGTGAGATTTCTTCCAGATGATCCAGCTGGCTTGGTGTCAGGTCTGTAGAGAAGCGGGGAAAAAAAAGGAAATGCTGCATTAGCATTGCCTGCCAAAATAAAGATGAATCCTGAGTTTGACATTTCTATGTCGAATCTAATTTGTGCAGAACAGAAGAAAGAGCTCCATGTTTTCACTGCTGGGTTCATAAGTCTTAGGCCTAAAATTTTTCTCTCTCTGAGATTCCCCTACATTGGTCTAAGACTTCACTGAGCAATAAAAGCTCTTTGTAGATTCAGAGGCCCAGGTTTATAGACAGCCGTGTCCATAACCTTGGATGTTCCTTCTAGAGTGGTCCAATGCAGCCAGATAGGTTCCAGAACCAAAGCTGATAAAAATGCTCCTATTTGGTTTTTTTTCCTACTGAAAATCATGTTAGTAAAATGTAGCTATTTGAGCTACAGGACAATGTTGCTCCAAGAAGGCAAGAGTAGAATTGGACTATAGATCAGTTTAGCCAGCAACAGGAAAAATATCCTTATGGAGCAACAAATTCTGCAGTGAGGTTCCTAAGAGTGAGGAAAGGGAAGAATTAACTTATGTGGGGATGAATCAAAGCTGAAAACATGTTTCTTTGCATGAACGAACTGTAAAGTTTGATCATTTAGATGGGCTCTCTTTGACCTGCATTTTTACTTTTGTAAAACATTTGAATTTTAGAAAAAAAAACCAAAACTTTTTTAAAATAACAAGTTAAATTATTTCACTTTTAGGGAAAGTCACACATAAGCAAACAATCCTTTCTCAGCCAGGTCTGTGGCAAGTTGAATCATATTCCTGTCCTTTGTGCAGTATGGAGGGCAAAGCCTTGCATAATGCTAAATGATGAAGATTGGCCTGTACACCATTGTCTGAAGTCAGTGATGTTCTATCTTCTTCCTTCTGAAACTGTTTAATAAAGCTGTCTGAAGTCATCCCAAATGAAAAAGCTATTGCTCAAAAACTGAGACAGAAAGAGAGGAGGATCTGGGGGAAAGCGGTTTTCAGTTTTTCAAGGGAAATCTGCAAACTTCTGTGAAGAAAGAAAAAAAAATTCTTATTTCAACACAAACTCAACATTATGTTAAAGAGGGGTCTGATTTAGAAAAAAAAAAAAGACTGTCAGTAGCTAGTGTAATGGGGTTTTATCGAACTTCTTATTCATGTCTAAGTGCTTTTTGAACCTTCCTGGACTATTTTCCTTAATATATCCAGCAGCAGTGAACTTCACTGATGATGTCTTGTTTCCAAAAGCACTCTGTTACACTTGTCAGCTTTTTCTGAAAGGAAATGAGTTGCATATCTATCACATCCTTGCTCTTTGTTCTCATCTATAAGACTCCAATTAATCTTTTCAGTACCTATCTTTTTGCTTTCACTCATCTTCTCCCTCTTCATTTCCTTTTGCTCTTCTTAATCCTTCTCCATTTTTACTCTCTTTCCCTTCTTTTCCCGCTTTGTGATTTATATCATCTATCACATTGCTTCCAAAATCCAACAGAGTGACCCAGTAAATAACATCCCTGTCTTTTTTTAAACCATTCATCTAAACACCCTCTTTTCTTCTGTTTTCTTCATCACTGATGCAGCAGCATCTTTTTCTCTGAATTGATTTCTGTAGTATAAATGACACTTATAAGGCTTGTAGAGATTTTACTAGGGCTGAAATCAGCCACAAGAAACCTCTAAAAAAGAGTAAAATATGTAATTATTAGAAATAAAATGAGTACAAACAGTCTAATATATGTATATACAATGTATTAAGATTTAACACATTTTAATTATATATACTCCCAAAAGATATGTTTTTAGTCATCATAAGTACTTAGGGGAAGCACACATATCCTTTGTGATCTTTCTTTCTTTTGTGAATATACTGACCATCAAATATATTCTTATTTTCTGATTTAATTTTTACTTGATGAAATGTCATAAATGAGTGAACAAGAATAATCAATTTCCCTTGAGATGAGATAAATTCAGAAACCTCCTGAAAACTTTCAACTGGAGGATCAATCAGCTTCAGATATGAATTTTACAGTGTTAGATGCTATTTTTTACTTTATCAGTATAGGCGAAATCCCTTGAAATCTGTGAGCTTCCTAATGATGAGCAGGACCAAAATTTCATTTATAAAAGGGCCCCTTCAAACCGTGCACATTTGAATCGAGTCTCAAAGCTATAAACTTGATTACTCCTTGACAACTGCTCCAAACCACAGCAGAGAGCTGTGCTTTCATACAGCCTTGCAAAAGGCTGATGAGATCTGACAAGTGCCATATTTATGGAAATGCAAAAGCTTTACTGCGCTGACATTGCTGTCACCCAAGACAGATCAAACAAAGTAGACAATTGGCCTCCAGCTTCTAAATTGAATATTTAATAACGATTAGAAGGAACCAAGCAAGCAAGACTTTCACTGCTGACAATTGCAAGAGTCCCACCCATTTATTATGAACTTAGCTAGTCTGGTCAAGAGGACAAAAGGCTTCTAAATTGTTTTCCCACCACAACCGAAGTGGGTAATGCACCATCTCATTCCCAGAGGGGCGTGAACACATTTGATATATTCACTGATGTATGTGACCTGCAATAATTAGGGAAAAGAAGTTCCAAAAAGTAGTTGGGATGAGTTCAGTCATAATTCCGTTGTATTATATTTAGTGAATGTTGGGATTTTTTCAACAGAGGCTTATGTTTGTCTCTCCATATGAAAGCAGAATAGAGGATAAGTCATTAATGCTGATGAGACCCACTGCTCACATTAAAGCCCCAAGCAGTTGGGTTCTTTGGCTATTAGCTACCAGTGTCTCAGTCTTTTAACAGCTTATTGCCCACTAAACCAATTCCCTCGGTGTGCTGAACAGCACACACACAGTGCAATAAAGCATGTCTCGTTCTGGATTCCTCTATGCATTCTTGTAAAAACAAAAGCATTCAGCAGTTCATTGTGCTGAAGGAATTCTGTCATTGACATTCTGCTATGGGAGGCTGTAAATTGTGTGTTTGCGCAGTGATCTCAGCTAGAGAAGTTGATTTAGTGCTTTGCAGTCGCTGGATATTGTGGTCTCATTGGTCCTGGTCCTGGAAGAACCTGTAACATTGTACATCCTTCCTAAAGCAACGGGTTTTTTTAAGCGTTGGGTGGTGGGGTTTGAACCATTTAAGTCCTGCAAGAGTAAGTCACTGAGGGAGCTGATTTTTCTGCCTTTTCACTTCTCCCTGTGTGATCTTTTCTATCATGTCTCAAAGGAGACACTGACTGCTCAGGGATGAACCAGTAACAAATTAATACACAGAGACAAACCATGCGCTCAGAATAAGCCCAGCTGGACGTGCTCCAGGACAGAAGTAAAACACCTGCTTGATTCAGAAGTTATTAGCTGGGGTGCTGTGCTAACACATTTGTACCGCTGTGCTAATCTGTCGGTATTGCTTTCACGAGATGAGTTATACCTCTGCCGTGCACCCACTTGGTCTGAGCAAGATGAGAAACTGCACAGTGAAAAGGTCACTTGGTGAGTCTGCAGCAGATGGCTGAGAAGTCTCCCAGCCGGGTCAGTGTGGGCATCATCACAGGCATGATGGACTCAAATCTCTTCCCGCCTCACCCTCATATTTCCCCTGGGCATTTCTGAGACCAATTCAAATGCGAGAGATGCTGTATCTGTTATTGTATCTCAAAGGTGATGGCAGTTGTGGAATAAGAGAGAGGGAGCTGGGCTTTTCAAAAGGTGTTGTTTTATTTGCTCATCTGCTTGTTTTAAAAGAAATTTAATCATTTTTATATGTTGTTTTTTAAAGGGAGGAGAAGAGAGGCAGCAGTGGAGGACGCCATGAAGGTGATAAGGTATACAGAATTGAGGCAAATGCTGAATATAGGGGTATTTGTTCTTTGGAAATAATGAGAAATTGTGGCTCATTGAGATAGACTAAATGTAAGAAAGGAATTGGAAAGCCACATCCCTGAATGGGTTAAAGCAGGAGTTTGGCTTGTGCAATTCATCCTCCCAGAGGGACTCCCCTCCCTTCGGTACCCTGGTCTTCTTCATGGCGCTCCTCTGCTTCGTGCAGCTCAGCACAGTCACTTGAGTGAAAGACTGGAAACAAGTCCTGAAAATATACAGGCAGCTGTCTTGTTTCTTAGCACCCTGCAGGGAGGACTTCAGAAAGCATGAGGGAGACCACATATCGTCCGGTGCCAGTCTCCGAACTGTGCGGAGTGGCTGGTGCAGGGCAGTGGGGGGGGGTCTCTGACGGCACACTACAAAGCCCGGCGAGTCCCTTCCCTTGCCATATTTTCCACCACACATCAGGGCAAAGAAGGCTAATGCTTGGAGGACACACACAGAGATGTTTTCAAGGGAACAGAAGAGTGAGAGATCCAAGGTGGGACAAAAGGATATTCAACAACCCCACGCCTTGCAACTGGGGGAGGATCTGGAGAGGAGCTGGAGGTGGGAGAGCCCAGGGAAGATAAAATCACAGAATCATGGAATGCTTTGGGTTGGAAGGAACCTTTAAAGGTCAACTAATTCAACCTCCCTGCAGTGAGCAGGTGCGGTGGGATAGTGAGATATCATAGGTGCTGGCACACAAATTGCTGAGATGCTTATGCTAATAGGAAACACCCAAAAGAGAAGGGGATAGTCCCTGTGTCTCCTTACAAGCTAATATGAACAAACATTCAGGCCCTTACTGAAATGGATTCAGGCTTTGACCCTCACTCCTTCACTTAAGCACCTGTAGAGTTCAGGTGCCCTGGCGACTTTTAGGATGTTTGAAACGGACTGGTGTCCACCTCATTTCATCTAGAAGTTGCATGCATAGTCAAAGTACATTTTTACACTCTGTATTTTTCCACTGGAGAAAAAAATAAGTGATTAGCTTGAACTAGGTGAATCCCATTGTATTTTCTGAATGGCTTTTTGTGGGTATAAACACTTCAGCCATGGTTGCTTCTAGTTACCTGCAATAAAAACTGTATGTGACTAAGGATTTTTTGAAGAAGCCTTTGGGTACTGCACCCTCCCAAATACCAGCTGGAGTGCTCAGGATTTTTGTGCAACATTCTTCTAAACTCAGACAAAAACATTCTGTCATATGTTAACTTAACTTCTATATATGTCTTTGCAAAGTCTTCCTAAACATATAGCACCAAAATTCCCTACTATGTCTCACTTGGCCTTCAGCTCATTCTCCAAAAGACCAGGAGTCTCCCACAGGTCCAGTGTTGTATTTGCCAGTGCTGGTGTCTGTCTCAGGCATCACAGGGCATCTCAAATGGCACTGGACTCTTGTGTTCTTGCAACTAATCTCTGTAGCTAAATAAATTAAAAGATAATTTATTAACCTTGTTTTAGTTTGGATTTCTGTACCACTGAACCTCCTTTGGCAGGTGGGGTTTCTCTAAATGAAGCAGTGTCTACACTGTTGGAGGCTGCCCTCAGGAGCCTCAGTCCCCTGAGGCCTCAGAGGAGGTCGAGATAAAGGAGGACTTTGCTCTGGTTGAGGAGGACTGGGTTAGGGACCAGTTTGAACACTTGAACATTCATAAATCCATGGGCCATGATGCGATGCACCCGCGGGTGCTGAGGGAGCTGGCGGAAGTCATTGCTAGGCCAATCTCCATCATCTTTGGTAAGTCATGGGGAACAGGTGAGGTGCCCAAAGACTGGAGGAAAGCAAATGTCACTCCAGTCTATAAGAAGGGCAGGAAGGATGA
>JAVSBS010029275.1:70694-90105 GCA_033124195.1 Coracias cyanogaster | reverse complement strand
CACCACAGTGGGCAGCGGAGGAGCTAGGCCTACAGGAGCCTATGGTAGGATTGTTTGGAAAGAGACCTCTGAGGGGATGTTGCTGAGTTCAGTGTTGGCCTGTGTGATCAGGCAACGGATGGCAGCATAAAATGATGATGGCTGGACTGGCACAACACTAATTCTGTTGTTTTCTGGTCGAAGTTGATGAGACAAGAGCTGGGAGGAGGACTTAGGGGGTTGAAAGGCAGCAGGGAAATCTTGGTGATCCGAAGGAGGCCCGCCACCCTACTGTACTGCCACATATTATCAATGGCACAAACTAAATTACAGCTTCTCCTGCACAGATTGAATACACTGTAAGGGCCAGCCACTGGAGACAGAAAGGTGCAGTGAATTGCGCTAGTCTCAATTGCTCGCTTCCCCTGAGCACAACACAGGCAGAACGGAGAGCTGCGCTCCCAGGATATAAAACAAAGCCGTGTCACTTCTTGTGGCCCTGCCCTGAACCAATCCTTCATGCAGTGACTTTTACATTTTCCTTCCAGGCCACCAGCTGTCAGATGGTAACAATTTCCATCCACTTGCTGACGTGAGCTGGTTTTGAACTTTAATCCAGTCCATGTCTTAACTGTGGTGGCAAACACTTTTTAACTAAAAAGAGCATTCAAAACTATTTAAAAAAAACAAAAAACAAACCAACAACCCAAAAAAACCCAACAGCCCCAAAACAGCCCTTGGTAGCAGTACAGCTTTTATAAAAGCCTTGACACATGTAAACATGCTGAGCAATTACACAAAGGAAGGAAGCAGCTGTTGTATGATTGCAGGATCTTGTGGTTGCCATGATTGAGGCACCTGGCTGTTGCTCCATGCGACCACCATGCTGAAGGCCAATGCTTGCCCTACAGAGCTTGCAAATCCTCACTCACCATGAGGCACAAGATAGACGCCGACTGGTGAGGGAACACAAGGAAACAATGAAACAATGCTGGTCAGCATGAGAAGCAGTAGTCTCATCATTAAATCATCTCCATTTACTTTCCTAATATGCTAACATTTTCTGCCACACACAGATATATTCCTTCCAGGCACTATCGAGTGCCTTCAACTCCCAGGGAAGTCTGCAAGTATGGAGAGACGTCAGCATCGTGCATGAGGTGCTTAGCATTGTGCATGACAGAGCCTGGAGAGTCAAATCTTGGCTCCTTTACATGCTCTGGCTTCGAGCAACAGTCACCTCTGTAATGGAAAATTATTACAATACAATAATACAGCTGGGAAGAATTTGCCATGTTTCTTGGATGCTAACAATAGTAGTTTCTTAGTCAAATATATATGGGTGATAGTTAAAATGTTGCTTCTGCCACACTTCTGTAGATTATTCCTTTCTTAAAAGTTAGATATTCATGGTAGAAAGAAAAATACTGCCATTTTCTGTATGAATCTCTCCCGCTTGCAAGGTGAGCAAGCCACTGCAATCTTTGGTTGAGGGACTCATCTGATCAGTCTCTTTTCTATGTTCTCCCTGCTGCCTGGTGGCACCCTCATATTCCAGATGTATTGACTTCATCTTCTACTGATAATCTGGATAGCCTCATTTTATTGCTAGTAAGTCTGTAGTGTTTAACTCTCTGGCAAATCTCAGAAATTGTAATAAACGGATTCCACTTAATACCTGGTCTTTTTCTATAGTTGTTTATGTCCAGTGACAGGACAAGGGGCAATAGGTACAAGTTGGAACATAGGAGATTCCACTAAAATATTAGAAAAAACTTTTTCACAGGGAGGGTGACAGAGCACTGGAACAGGCTGCCCAGGGGGGTTGTGGAGTCTCCTTCTTTGGAGACATTCAAAAGCCGTCTGGATGCGTTCCTGTGCGATCTATTGTAGGTGATCCTACCCTGGCAGGGGGGCTGGACTAGATGATCTTTGAGGTCCCTTCCAACCCCTAACATTCTGTGATTCTGTAAATTTTTAAAGAAAGATATAATAAAAAGTGCATTAAAAATTATTCAAAACCAGTTCTGTTGTCACAGGGACACTAGAGGTGAACTCCAGATATGGAAACCAAAAGGTCAGTGACACATATTTATATCAGCTCTGGACTTTTACAGAGCTCAGCCAAAAACATAAAAACACTGTCCAGATAGCCACCTGCAACCAAATCATTCTGAATGCTGAAATTCGCTTGTCAGCTAAAGTTAGTGTAAGCCTGAACTTTGTTGGCTTGTTTTAGTAAGCCTCGAGAGTTTTGGAAATTCTTCCCTCGGTTTGGTTTTCCTGAAGATTTGGCCTACATGTCTACTCCTTAAGAAAGTCTTTCAAACTTAATGTATGTATTCGATTCATGACCACTTTTGTCATTAGCTGAACATATTGCAAAGTGTTGTAAGGTTTTATTCGTACTTTGTACCCTGACAAATAAGCCTCACAAGATGTTTCTCTAAATCTTTGATACTAGCTAAATATTCAGAAGGAGTAATGGGGTACAGTATGCAGGGAAGAATTACCATCTTAATGAGGTTTGTCTCATTAAACAGTCTCACTCAATTAGTTTCACAGATTTTAGTTCAAGAATAGGAACAGAGAGCTCGAGATATCAGTAGCTAATTTTGGCTTATTTAAAACTAAAAGACCAACCTGCCAGAAAATATTTAAGTGGAAGGGCAGTAATTTAATGTGGTCTTGGATCTTTCAAAAATGTAAGTTTCGGAATCAGGAAATTAAATGAAAATACATTGTCAATTTTACTTAATAAGAAATGTGTTGGCAATTTCCCCAAGCAAAATGTGATCACTTCAGCATAAAGCGTTATTTGTAATACAAAGGCCTTTGGTGTCAGATAGTTTAGATTTGCATTATTTCCCTAAAAGTCTGCAGGCACATTCTGCTTTCTGCCTTTGCTGACCTATGACAAAAGCTTGTCAAAGGTCTTAGGCAACAGCACTGTCATCTGCTGATAATGTGAAAGTGTCACCTGCACACAAAGTGACATTTTATGTGGCTGAATAGAGTTGCTTCTCCTAATCTGTCACTTCTTGTTTTGTGGGCTTTGTCAGATTGCTCCCAAATTGCACTCTACTCTCTGCATCCCTTGTATGAAACGATACCCACAGAGTTCAGAAAAACTACATTAAGGATCAACTGAAAAGAAAAATGTCTTCAACAACATCCAGCAGCTCATGGTTAGGGAAAGGATACTAAAATGAGGAAGATGTAGAGTGATGCTTTCCTCAACGTTCCCTCCTATCCCCTGGCAGTCTAAGGTTTAGTACTTAAGAGCTGGACGATGCATCATGTTAGAAGACCCATTAGACCTTCTCCAGATGTTGTTAAGTTTTTAAACCCACATACAGTGTTTGCAACTAAATGAACTCCATTAAGTGGCTTCCTCAAGTGCAAAAGAGATCAGGCTCATGTGCTGTATACAACAACAAAGTAAGTGGATGTGATCCACTGCAGAACCAAAAGGCGAGATATATTGGAGTAGTTCACCTAGAAAAATCAAGTAAGATGCTCTCTGTGACCTGGATAGTGAAGTTAGGTTTTCTGCATCATGATATATGAACTAACTAGTTTGTACCAGAGATAAGTCTGCAGTGTGCAATGTAGACATGCTCTAAAACTCAACAGGCAGGATTCATCTCACCAGATTCTCAATGTCTGTAGTGAAACTGCCTCTAATGGAGCTGGACACCTGCCTGGAATATAACAAGCACTTTTAGGAAATGATACAATTTACCTGCTTTGGCATGAAATGAATCATGCCTCCAAAATACTCGTTCCTCACATGGAGCCTATTGGAAGGCTGGAGTTCATATGTTGATCTCTATGTTTGGTCAGATGAAATGACACTCTGTTCCCATGACAAATATAACTCAATCTGCCATGTGAAGCAGAAGAAGAAGAGCTAAGAAATTAGCTTTATGCCTGATCCAGAGACCAGCAACACCAACTGAAAACTTCTACTGACTTTATACCTAGTCCAAATTTGTTGTCTGTGTAGGTCTCTAAAGCACTTTGGCCAAAACAGTTTTCAGTAATTTATACCGCTATGGAAAATTTCCTTCCTCCCTCCCCAAGACATCCTGAAATACCGATATACTCCAGATTCATCCCACCAAGTTTCTGGTCGTTGTTTTCCACCTGAGAAGCAGCTTCCAGCTCCTCCTATTTTTTTCCTATGCTGCATGTGTGGAATATAGAGGCACTTCAGCTGGGCTAGTGGCCACACCGCCTTTTTAAAGGAGTTTGCTCTAAATCCCTACAAGCATCTGACAGGTGTTTCCCTGTTGCTTCCTAAAGCCTCAGCAGCCCTTTATCTGTGCCAGGCCTTTTCTACAAAAAAAAAAAAAAAAGGACAGTTTTGTTTCAAATATGTATTTTTATTGTTACTATTTTCCGTGTCCTAAAACCAAACAGGAACTAAAAAACCACCTTTTTTTGAAAGTACAGTGTGCCACATATTATCTAATGGAAAAACTCTTTGCTTGTAACATTTCCATTTTAACGAAGCTCTGATTTTCAATAAAAAACAATGTTGATACAGAATGTTCAACTATTTTTAGTAGAAGAGTTTACAGTCTCTTCTGGGCATCACAAAAAAATATTTTGTAGGTTAGCTTTAGCCATATACACATACAAAACTCTGGGATGGAACCACGGTGGTGTTTTTCATTTTGAAGGAAATAAAGTTGATGCTCAAGCTAAGCTATGCAAAACACACAGAGATTCTCAGTCAAATACAAAGATAATCCCCAAAGACATTTTTCTGTATTTTTATTGAATGAAAAGGAGGAAGACACAAGGGGTGAAACAAAAAAAGAGATAACTGCTGCAATGAAAGAGAAAGGTATCAGGAAATGAGGTGGGGAAAAAATAGCCCATAATCCTCTTTATGAAGTACAGATTACAAAGACGAGCAGTTGACATCTGTATAAAAAAAACCTATACAAATAGCAGAGGACTTGTGAATAAGCCAGATCATCAAATTGCACGTGCAGGTCTGTAGGGCTGCGTGTGAGCCAGGAATCAGTTCATTAACCCAAACGACCTACAATGCTGCAAAATCAGATTATGGTTGAGTCTGCCATTCATCAACTCCTCTCTCCCTTGAACTCCTGCTCCGACTTGGGAAATAATTGTGCAAGATTTACTGAGAATAAAGGGATCTGGGCCCTCTTCTTGATAACATTGGCACGTCTCAGCTCAACTCAGCACAGCTAGAGTTTACCAAGAGAGCCCATCTGATTCTCTTCTGGCCTATTCAATTCCTCAGACAGAGCTCACTTGTGTTGTGTCAAGGACCTGATTCCTCAGAAAATATTTTTGGGAAGATCTTCCCTTTGGAAAAATGACCCATAACTCCCAAATGATGTGAGGGATCTCACAGACATCATCTAAATGGTTGAATGAATAACCAGAAAGGCCGTGCGCTAGCAATAGATGTTTTCAGGCTGGAAATCAAAAGCAGGTTTCTAAGCATGGCAAGCATGATGGGTCTGGAATAGTGTCCCAGTAGAAGTGTGCATATGGACTGAGGAGTCAAGAAACATGGCAATTTTAAGATAAACCTGTTAAGTTTTGGTTGAGGATGGTGGTGATACCTCAGGATCTGACACAGTGATCATTAAAGTCTCTTTGAATCTGATGCTTTGCATTCCTATTTTTTTCTGGCAAACTGTGAAATGTTAACTGCACCAAGATGGCAAAGTGGAACAGTATGAGGAAAATAATTTTACATTACCTTCGCTCTCCTCCATCTCATAAAAATTTCTTCATTTCCCAGTGTGATTTTAAAACTTTATTTGGATTAAATGAAGATCACTTTTAATAGTTCTCTTTTTTTTCCTTTTTACTTATTTGTTTTGATCAACTACAGACAATATATGCACTGGCAAACCATAAAACACTGATCTAATGGCTGACTAACAAGACTTATATTACCATCTTACTGGGCAGAACAATGATGTAATCTTTTTGTTTTATTAACTATAAAATAAATATATTGCTCCTGAGAGTCTGGAACAAGGCGCAGAAACGTGGAACAATCCCAGCAAAACCAGGAACGTTGTCGCTCCAGGCCAGCACATGATTTGAAGCCTGCTTTAATGGCAGAAACTCAGAAAATAATACAGAAGGATGGCAAAAATAGCAGACTGAGCTCTGTAGGCTTTCATTAATATTTGCCATGCTTTTCCCCAAATCCTCTGTTGGTCTTTAATGAATCTGGGGCTAGGTGTTGAGTTTTAGGGATTCTAATCTCTCCTGGCCTAAACCCAGCAAAGCACCCTTACTCAGCATGTCTTGGTAGCACAAATTCCCCCAAATTCCCCCAAATTCCCCTTGCTCTCCTGAATGGAGCAGAATTTTGACACACATCAACCAGGTCATTAAGCAGGCATATCTTTTGAATTCACAAATTCTCCAAATTAGAAGAAAAAGGGATTGAAAGCTAAGCACATTGCACACCTATCCCTTTTCAAGGGCAGTTTTTTAGGTGGTTATGTTGACTTTGCACAGTGAATCCTGAGGAGCACTCACAAGGTTCATTCCATCAGCATGAGACAACCTCCAGCTGAAGGTAGCGGAACAACAGCCCCGGGAAGAAAATTGGGTATGAATTTCTACCATTTAACGTGCTCAATATTTTGCTTTGCAAGTTGTTGTGGTGTGTGCTGCAGATTTTCTTCCTAGAAGATACCTAGAGAAATGGGGCAGGTATGCAACACTTAATGGATCATAGAGGTGGCACCAAGCATACTGATACATCATGCTCTATGGTACAGTGTGCCCTGCTGAAAGGCTGGCTTATCTTTCTAGGCCAGTGCTATTGCATTGGTCTACCTGAACCTCCAGTTGAGCAAGCTCTATCTCAAGGGAGAGTAATTTATTTATGAGCTACACTTTTTGTAGTTCTGATGTTTGTGCAACCATTGTGAGCTCCAAAATCTCCACCTTATATCTACTCTTACTGGCCACATCCTCTGAACTTGACAAGGCTTTTGTGTACTGTCTCTGTAATCCTCTTTTTTCCCAGCCAATCACTGTTCAGTCATGCACTGTACCTTATATACCATAATATTTTTTTCTAATGGTTTGAATTACATCCCCTTTCTGTCCCCAGAAATGCATTTTCTGCTGGAAAATCACTGCATTGTGAGAAGAAATAAAAATACAAATATTGCAGCATGATATTATTATTAAAACCACAAAATGTGATCTTAGAAGCCTTAATTCAGTTTTTCTTGTAATTGCACAATAACTAGTTCAAAAAGACAATCCACAAAAATTATCTTTGCATCCATTTGGAGCTGAGACCTCAATTTTGGCACCCAGATTTAGAGCCCTCCTCCTGCAGAGAGGATGGTATTGAGCTGGAGAGCATTGGGTCTGTTTCTGGCATCAGCTGCATCAATGGCTGCGTGGAGGCATAGGAGACCTGCCACTCAGGGAGAGGGATATGTCAGCTCAGAGTAGGCTTTCACCAGGGCGCTCTACTTCAGAGTGGGCATATCACAGAGACAAGCTGGGCACACATGAACTGCCTTTGATGCTGCTGCAGTACATTTACAGCAGATCCAGTACATGGCACTGCATGGACGTTCTTGCTGCAGACGGCGTTTCTAACATCCATCACAAACATTTACAGTGGAAGGAACATCAGGCTAGCTCTGAAAAAACAGCCAAAGTGTAATCTTCTGAGAGAGAAAAGAGAAAGAGAAATTTGCCAGAGATAATCTCTCTATACATTAATTTTCATTTCTTCTCCTAGCCTTAGCCAGGGATCCAGATTGTTTTCTAGTTGTTTACTTTAGCTGAATTAATCTATGAAGGCCCATTTTCATTGTATTTCCATTAGATACAGATGCTATCGCTATGTGCCAGTGCATATTACCAAGCAATTAATCTCCAGAGTTATTATTTCTCTTTTTATTGAAAGCAAATATTTTTGAGTTCAGAAAACTATGTGGAGCAGCTTAGCTAAATTCCATGCTAAAGGCACAATGCTCTTTGGAAAGAAATTCTCTCTAAAACTACAAGCCTATGCTCCTATCTAGTATAATTTCACCCTAATATAAAGCATGACCTCCCATAGTTTGAGTGCCTTTGCATGCTCCCTTGACATTATCACTCAAAACTCTTACTCCTTTGTTACCCACTGTTAAAATGAAAAGATCTTTTTGTGGCACACACAAGCCAGAGGTGACACATTTAAATGAATCTATTTGTCATAGAAAATTTAGATCAGAAGGAATTAAATGGCAGATAAATTAGGATTGGCAGCATCTCCCCTGGGGAGAAATATATAAGCTTCCTAAATTCAGTAAAACATATTCTCCCCTCAGCCTTTGATCCATTATCTTCAATCAATATTTCCATCTTTGAAGACAGCCAGTCCAAAGTTACACCAGAGCTACAATTTTATGAACAGGGTTCTCACCTGATGGGGTGGCCAGAGGTCATCTGAGGGTATGAAATAAGGCAAAGCTGTAATCACCTTTTTAAAGTATTACCAGAAACTGGATTTTCTAAGAGCCAAAACAGCATCTCTTACCATTATTTCCCTGGGGAGTGTGAAGGAAAGCACCTGAGCTCTACCCATGTAGTAATTGCAGGACCAATCTCCTTCCAAATATTCCTGTCTCAGAGTAAGACCTAGAGTAGACTTGCACCACTCAAACACCATTCATTTAATCCCACTGGAGAAGGGCTGTGGACTGTCAACCAGATTTCTAACGCTTCCTCCCTCTGAAGCTGGAGTTAGCTTCTCCTGAACTTCTGCAGAAAGGGAACAGAGAGGCAGGCCTTTTAACTGCACCTAATCGTTTCTTCCTCCAGCTATAAGAAGATCAAAATAATTTATATCTAATGCCATCTACTATGGCCCTGCTCCTGTATCTCTGCCCTTCTACTCTTGTGGCACCCAAAAGTGACAAGCCAGGACTTAATATTGCATCTCCTCATTCCCTGGACCCACTGTCCTGTCCCATGGCAAGCTGTCCCAACCTCAGCATCTCTGCCTGTCCCAGTCCTGGATTACAACCACAAACTCCTCCTGGACTCTACTCAACTTCTCAAGCTATGTTCTTCTCCTCAAACTGGGACTCTTCACACTGCCTCCTGCTGTGGGAGCCCGCCCTTCCCAAAGCCCACCAGATGTTCTCATCTCCCTTCCCACCAAAAGCACTGATCTGAAAAAGCAAGTATTGAAGGAAACGTCTGTCTTAAAAAAAACAACAAACCAACACAAAAGCTAAGCCTTGAGGTCTATCAGGATTCCCCTCAAAGACAACAGGACTGAAACAGCTTGGCTTTCAACTATGAGCAACCTGGGACTTTTATTATTTTTAATACTGATTATGTAGTTACTTGTCATTGCTATTAATTATGTACACCGCAGGCATACCAAGTGTCTCACTGCACTGCAAGCATATAAGGCGAGCCAGAACACATCCCTTTGTGCTTGCAACGTGGCTTCTCAGGCAGGTTAGCTTTCATTTTGTCGTTCCAACACTTAATGGACATTATTTGTCTCTCTAGTTGATACCCATTCCGTAACCAGGAGCAGAAAAGATGAGGTATAAAGACCACATTAAGAATACAAGAACTTGGGTCACCCTTTTATTATGCAAGATCATATGTCACTATTTTATTATATCAGAAATGTTTGATCAAAGAAACATGCAATTTTTTTCATCTCTAATTAAAAGCCTATGGCCAAAGCACATCCTGTAAATGCACTATCACCAATCAGCAGACTGTATTTGGAGAAGGTTTCTGAGGAACACACGATGTTACCATGAAGCTAAATAGCATGGAATAGGTCAAAAAAAAGGTTAATGGTCAAGCAGACTGAAACGCATTGCTGTGAGGACTGTGGTGACCAATCAAGGCTGTTCTTGCAGAATCAGCCAAGATCAGGCGCCTGTGCTCCAGGGTGCATGTTGTCCCTGTCCCTGGGAGCTTCCAGCGTCCTGGCCTGATTTTTGCCAAGTGACAGTCCATTTCCATATGAAGTGAAAAGTAAATTTCATAAGTCATGACTGACTCTTCATAAGACACTGACTGACAGAAAGGGCACTGGAATGCTGTAATAGTCTGTTGATGCCATTTCCAATGAAGAAGACAAGGAAGAAAGCTTTATTTATTGTACTGAAATGGCTGGAGAGAGCAAGGCCTAGCAGTGGCACAAGCTGTGATGCTACTGAAGTGGCATAGTGAAAAAAGCCTGGAAATGTAGCAGAGGTAAAGCTCAGTGTGGGCTTGGCATCATTTTAGATACCTTAAAATAACTCACTTGGCCCCAGATGCTTCTTCACACAATCCTGGGTCCTGCCAGCCCATGTGGATATCTCAGGTACCCTGGGGCACCTGGACAGGCACAAACCTTTCATATTTAAGCAGCTCAATTGCACTCCAAGACGACAGCTTCCCACATACCTACTTTTAAAATAGTCTGAAGAGTGTGGCGGTTTAGCTCACAGTGTATATTCAGGTTTAAATCACATAGCAGCAAGCCTATGCACGTAACTAGTGTGTCCACACAGCCCAAAGCCCCTAGATGCTACCGCAGTCCAAGTTATTTAAACCTAGGCTGAACTCAGGCTCACTTATTACTTTTACATAAAGAAAAGAGGGCATACAGCTTCCTTTAGTGTAAATAAGCCTTCAGAGCACACAGGCAAAAGCAGTCAGCTCACCAGCTGCAACACAGAGCACCCACAGGAGAAGACTTGACAAAGCACCACAAAGGTCCAGCCAGCCGGAATCCACGCTGACAGCAGACCACAGAGGCTTGCCTGCCAAACATCCCACTCAGATATTCAGGGCTTGACACAAATGAGGAAGCAGCAGAGAAGCAAGGACATGAGGGAGTGCATTATACATGAAGGATCTCTATACTGATGATAGCTAGAGACTTCATAAGAAAGCAGTCCTAGGCCAGAACATTAATGTTACAAGAGTCTATCTAAAGAAATCTTCCCAAACAAGGAGCTAGGGGATTAGATTTGAAATGGGAACTCATTAAAAGAAACTTCCCTTATAAAATAAAATAAAAATAGTCACAGGCTTTCTTTAGAACTTGGCACTCCTTTATGTTACAGACACTGAGGAGGTGATTTTTCAGACTGACTGTAGACTTTTGCAATGTAGATTTGTACACTTGAATGAGTCCCCATAGGTTCCTACGAAGCCACCAGAGACAAACAGGCACTTCATCTCACTCTAAAGCACATTGCAAAATATGGCAAATTAATTGTGCTCTAGAAGTGTCTCCTTTTCTTCCTATTGACTGTGAAGAGATTCTTGGCTTATTAGTTGTAAGATGATTAGCTCCCATCTACATTGTGAATATCTAATGTTTATGTAATATAAAAGTTACATGAAGTGTTTGCTTAAAATCAACTGTATAAGACACTGTGTCATACTACAGAGCTAATGCTTTATGTACACGTATTGCACATAGCTTTTGAGATCCTCCGCAGATGTGGGCAAGAATTAGATTCTTCATCTCACACAATGTGTGAGATGTGAAAGCTTTGTTCCTTTGTGTGCTGAGACAAAACTAAGATATTTTCAAGTTTCGCATAAGCTTCAATGAAAATTAATATGAAGTAGCCAGTTGGGGAATTTACTAAAGATTATGGAGATTTATACTGAAATTTCATTTCCACCTCAGTTGTCTTAAAGGAGATACTGCCTTTTGATTTGGGGATGGGCATCTTTGCCTTCAGGGAATTTGCAGTTCATTGGGATAGGGGTTTTCACAAGGGTTTATCACATCTCACATGAGTTCTTACACCACTCTGCTACTCTATCCCATGGTAAGGTAATTCTACTCCTTCCTTTCTCCTTTAATATTGTTAGGAGAGCTCCACCTTGAATCTCAACTGAAGTTTTGTTGAAACCGATAGATGAGGGTAAGGCATTTCAGTGCAGGTAAATCCTAATTTACATAGGAATAATATCATTTAATTAGGCATGTAATAGTCCTGAGGCCCTTGTCTACTGATTAAAAAGGGAGGAAAACAGCTACCTTAATTTACTTGATGTTTAAATTGTTAAAATGAGGCATCTTATTCTTGTGAATTATGTAACAATAATAAAAACCTATCCAGTTCACTAGTTAAAAAAAAAAAACAAAACAAAACCAAAACAGAAACTGAAACGTACAAAGTGAAGAACCGCGGAAAATGTAATTGGTTTCTCTGTTTCTTTAGCATCATCATCTCTTTCCTTGCAAAGCTATAGGCAGGTGATTCTTCTTGCTGAAAAGCTGTCTCTAAAGCAAACTCCAAAATTATTATGTTTCAGTCATTTATTGCAGAAGTAAAGAAAGCAGTATTCAGTCTTCAGCGAGTCTTCTAAAACATATTTAGTGACTCCTGATTAGAGAGCAAGGAGAGTTTCAAACAAATGAGAATTTTAGAAGGTACAGATCTTTCAAAAAGGCATTGAACAAGTTGTTCACTTTCAATCCACAGATGCAGTTTTGATTTCTCTACAGCCCAAAGAATCAGCTGGCTCTGAGCTGCAGCCTCTGTGGCATTTCAAAAGCGCTGCCTCGAAGCCCTTACCTGACAACATTCCTAAGCATGTGGTGATGTGTTGTACAGAACAGACTTTAAAGGGCTGCTTTACCTAATCAACTGCTTACACCCTCAGCCAAATGGAAGCTGAGATGAGCAAACAGTTGGCTATATCTTAGCATCCTCAAATACCATTATCCTTTTCCAAGCAAGCATCTATTGAACATCATGAATTACAGACTCATGGAATCAAATTACTCTTATTGAGGTGTGAATGTACCATAGACTCTTCATCTCCTTGTTTGTCCATGTGCTTTTTAATAAACAAAATGCATGACAAAAAAAATCCTCAGTAGTATTTGCATTCCAGCTGGACACAGAAACACAGGCAGGCTCAAGATACCAGTGGGCACTGTACATACACGCATAAGGAGACCTCGGATAGGCACATTTGAAAACAAAAACATCGGAAGGTTTGTGCAGCTATAAACATAAAGCCAGGTTGCTGCATCTAAGATTGCTTGGCTTCAAGTTCCAGCTTAGTCATGTGTCCCCAAAATGTTGTAGGACAAGGCTTTAGACTCAAATAAGAAAATATCCCATGAAATGGAAAAAAATATACTTCTCATTGAGATTACTGGATGTTAGATGCTTCTGTTAATGCTCGTCCTCTTTTTCACAGCTCCCCTTTATAAAATAAGGGGAAACAATCTTATTTCTCCAAAATGAAAATTCAAATTTTGACCAATTAATCATTCCTTTGTTCTCATTGTCCATTAACATCACACCTTAGCAGCATCTGACAGGATTAAGCCATGTGTCTTGAAGCTGACTTCTTTGGGGATCTAATTACAAGGGTCTAAAGTATAAGGACTTATCTTTCCATTAAAGGAACAGACTATTCAATATTATATCATAAAAAGAGCATTGTTAAAACAGTAATTTTCCCTCTCATATTGCCTCCCTCCAGCTTATTCTTGGTGATGGCTTCAAAGCAAGGTATATTTAAGATGTGTAGCACAAGTCGCTGTACTTTCTTTATTATCCTTTCTTTTTAATAGAGAACAAATGAAAGTTACAGAAAGCAAAAATTTCCTTTTAGAGCTTTGCACAAAGGGATTAATCAAGGAAGGCAAGGAAGATAGCAGGAAGGTGTCTTGGTGGAGTCACCACAGGTCTCAGGGCATTTACTTCATTGTTTCTGGGAACCCGAAAAGCTCCTTGGAAAATTGCATACTGCATTCCTTCAATCTGTTAGACAACACTGTTGCCTTTTCAGCTGTTTCTTAAATATTTTGTACTCTCTCAGCAGGTTTTAAGAGGATATCCCATTGGTATCATGCAGTTGGGGGCAAGGGGAAATTCTGGAGTCAGCACAGAGGAGAATCAAGCTGTAGAGGAGGCTGAGATGACACCTGCAACAGGACCAGGTAACTTATGAGGTCTACTGATTTCTCTCACCTTTTTTAAAAGGAGTTGCACATGTTATGAAAAGGCTTCTTTACAAATCCTGTCTGTCCTCTTCTGCCATTATT
This sequence comes from Coracias cyanogaster, assembly GCA_033124195.1. Classification (NCBI taxonomy): domain Eukaryota; kingdom Metazoa; phylum Chordata; class Aves; order Coraciiformes; family Coraciidae; genus Coracias; species Coracias cyanogaster. The sequence continues at coordinate 76,055 of JAVSBS010029275.1, read as the reverse complement.
CTTTCCCGGTCACACATATTTCACATCACATCTGACCTTAGTCAATGAAAAAAAAAAGAAAATCAGCAATTTAACCATCTGTCTCATCTGGAATGCTACTGAAGGACAGAATCCAACAGGTATTCTCCCATATTTGGCATCTGGATTGTTCAAAGTTGATTTGGCAGCAGAAGGAATAAATGCTTAGTTCTTCAAATCTTGATTTTTTTTCTATGACCAGAGGGCAAAGGTCCAATTTTATATTGTTCAGCTTTTGGTTAGAAAAATATGCCAATTCTGGATGCAAAAAAGTCTGAACCTTAATCTGTTATTATAATGTGATGTACAATAAAACCTAGACTGAGATTTTGAAACAAACCTTGTGGTCATCACTTCAATGCAGTGATTTGGAGGAGCTACTCAGCCAGCTCAGTAAACAAGGCAAAATATTTGTGAAAATCTATCAGTCAGACATGATGTTTGTCATGCCTTGAGCTGATTATTTCTTCCATTTCTGAAGTGGAGGAGAGAGGGAGAATGTCCTTTGAGGTACTGAAAGTGTTGATGATTACAAAAGGGCTGTGGATGGAGGGGTCACTGACCTTTCAGAAATGCACAGTTTTAATTTCAGTCGGAGAGAAGCCCAGAAAATCCACACTTCGCGCTCTTTCTTCTTTTCCCTGGTGCTTATTTTTCAAATATAATGAGGAAAACTTGTCTGAGTCCAAAGATGGCAGTGACTCATGTGGCAGCTGAGCGCACAACAGCGATGTCACAGCTATTGTGCACTTAACACAGCTTCAAGGCAGGGTGATTAATATTTATTCCCCAATGGAAAATTAAAGCAAATTCTAATTCCCCAAATAAGAATGGAAGTTCAATTGCTCATGAGCTTCACCTCTGTCCATGCCGGGAGGGTTATTTCTGTGCCACTACCTGCTGCACTGGAGGGGAGGGCCGGTCTGCAGAGTGTGGGGCTTCTTTGTGGTGGGAAAGGGCTGCAAGGTGGAAATGGCAGCGCAAGAAGATTCAAGTGTTGGAGTTGTAAGCCGTAGCTAGTGCAAGTGTGTTCCTCCTTTTATCCTATGGCCTTTGATGCCAACAGCTGAGAAAGAAAAGGAGTGAAGAAAAAGTCTTCCCAGTGACATACAATACTCCAGCATGTGTCTCCAGTTTATGTTACATCTACCTATGAGATCAAATTTTTCTTAGTGCTGAACTCTGTTCTCATGTAGACCCAAAATGTGGCATTGTAGATTATTTAATCTGCCGAAAGTGCAAATTCCTGCATATCCACAGTGCTGTAATATTCCTGCTTCTGTGCTTCAGGGCGCTAATAGGTCAGGAACTAGACAAACAAAACAAAGTTATTCCCAGTGAGCAAATGCCTGTAAAATTCTGAAAACAAAAATCAGCTCTCTACAAATGTCTGAGCTGGGGCATATAAAAACAGAGGTTCTTTAAAAATCTTAAAATGTTTCAATCTCAGGATCTAGAGCTGTGACTCCATCTTCCCTTGCCTGAGGTTTTCTAGTTTTTTTCCTTATTCCCTGACTACCAGTCATGGGGGTACATGCTGTGGGTGACCCACTGTACCAGTGGACCTGGACGACCGTTGTCTGAGAAGGGCTGGAGACTTCATCTCTCTCTCAAGAAGGTGCTCCCTAATGCGGAACAGAGGAGATAATCTCAGCAGAAAATGAGATACCAGAAAGGAAGGATTTTTCGGGCTACATTACACTACAGCATTTCTGCTCCTCAGTACACACAGGTTACTTTCAAGACTCTTCAACATAGAGCTAAAGAGGTGAAAATTGCTTTCAAAGATATAATAAGCACACTTGTTTCCCTCATAGCCTTTCTCTATGCTCAGGCCACTCTGATATTGCTGCTGCAGCATAAAAATTCAGCACTTGTTTGCAAGTCTTTCATGCATCTTTTTAATGACCTCATTAACCAAATCGAGGAGGGATGGGAGGGTTTGGAGGGTGTGTTCTCTCATTTTCAATACCTTATGATCAGAAGAAAATGTATATGCAGCTGGAATTAGAAGAAGCTTACTGTGCATATGCGAAGCAGAGCAATCAGCCAGGTTTTCTATTGCTGTCCCCTTCAGCCCTCTCTCTGCTGTGGCTATTGACACTTAAAAATGTCAAGCTATTATTTTTCCATGGCTCAGGAGGAATGTCTCTGGTTCAATATGTTCAGGCTTCTGTCTTTGTTCTTGCAGCCCTAACATCAGACTGTCAACCTCCACATTAAAAATGATTGCTGCCTGCCTCGGAGTCGGTGTCTGCTGCAACCCCACAACCGTGCTGGTGGGATTTTTTAAGGGTGCCCCAGGGGCTGACTCACTTCTGTCAAGTGGAGAGTGAACATATTGCATTTTTAGGTAATTTTTGAAACCCTGTGGTGATACCAGCAGCATGTCATCCCTGCAGCTGGGGGGACTGAGCTGCAGGGCCCTAAAGCTGTGAGCATCCTTTGTATCTCACATGAACTCGACCAGCCTAGCAGACTCATAAACCTGAGTATCGTGAGCCAGCTGCCTCTAAGGACAAGGCTATGCAGCTGCTGAAGCTCTTCCAGCTGGGGATGTTATTTACTGCATGCGTGACCTGTCATGACCGTATCTCAGTACACGTTAAACAGTATCTTTTTTTTTCCTGAAAAATATTTGAAAATGAGTAGCCAAGTATTCAAGCTCTCCAAAATGGTGATATATTGGATCCGTTTCTATACACTTTATTTCTTGGCTATAAAATATTTGGGAAATGCCTTAGCTCCTGCAGATGGGTTATACAAGCAGAAAAAAAATTGCTCCCCATGCATTGTGTCAGTTGGAAATTTTTTGTTCTGGCAGTAGGACACAGAGAGCAGACTTAAACTCAGAAGCTGGTCCGCTCCCTGAAGCAGGTTTAAATTGCAAAGGTAACTAGTGATCTCTGAACCATACATTCAGTAGCACTGATTACAGGAATCACATTTAATATGTCTCAGTCTGAAACTGTAAAATGATATGGTTTAACTGAATCTATCAGAGCTGGGCCAGTCTGGACTGATGGAGAATCTGACCCAAATATACAGGTTTTAATTCTTCCTGAGCTGAAACTCATTAGGAATTTGGAAAGAATCGTCAGAGAGTTTCCACTTGTATTGTGTGAAGTATGTGTCAATGTAGACAGGCCAGTGCTATTAATCAAAAAAACTTAAATAAAACATTACTACTCTACTGGAAAACAAAATTTCATCTTAACCACATTCAAAGAAAAAATGTCAATTTCTGACAGGATTTTTCACCAGAAGAAGAAGTGCATAGATATTTGTCTGCCTTCATCAGCTCAGTTATTCTCAGGAGCTATGGTTCCAGGGTTCTTGTGATCTGCTGAGAATCCAGCCAAGCTACATCTTTCACGATGTTGCATTGCAACAGCAGCCCAGGAATAGGCAAGTCTCAGATCTCGATCTTTCAAGCTTTTATTTCTATTATGGTGATGTGTGCAAGTGCCAGTGTTGCCCTCTGAGGCAGCTTAAATGTCAAAAAAGACAAGATGCAGAAAGTGAATATATGACTAACAGCGAGATGAAAGGAAGAGGCAGAGCAACAGCTAGAGCAAAGAGTTTGCAAACTTACTTCAATCACATGTAGGCACAAGTGCATTGTTGTGAATCATAGAAATACATTTTAATAGAAATAGAAAAACACGATCCGCTGTCCCTTCTCTCCCACCTCTACCCATTGCTTCCTGGGGATTTTTCCTGTAGGCATTTCAGTAGAGCTTTCTCTATGAAGTTTCAATGGGAGATGAAGAGTAGTCAATAACTACAAGGAATTTTGTGAAAGAAACCTTTTCCTTGGTGGAAGGCTAATGGTTAGTGCCTACAACATGTAAGTAGGCAGGAAAGAATGAACAAAACTCAAAAATCAGTCAACAGTATTGAAAGTAATGGAGAAGACAAGGAGTTTGCACTGTAACGTGTATGAAAAGACCATCAAGCAAACTCCTATCTTCCATCTACCTCAAGTTGGGGGTCCTATGCAGGAGCTGATTCGCTCCTGGCAATGCAGACATGTCAAATTGTATCATGCCTGCTGGACATGGGAATGTGGCATGTCCGTAGCATGAACATAGCATGAACATGGAAAAGTGCTGCAGTGACTTCCCAAGGCATGATGTGCTCACGCCTCTGAGGTCTTGCATTCACAGTTGTGCTACAAGCTGAATTGCCTTTGCAGTCAATTGCCAGCTCTCAGGGACTGTGCAGGGCATAGTCCCTGACAGATATTGGGAAAAAGTGGATGGAGCAAGGGGAGAAGGACAAGTTATAGTTAGGATAAGACTGAACTGATTGCAGATCAGGCACCCTAAATAGAGTCTTGTACGTGCACTGGGTACCTGAATTCCCATAGCAGTCACTAAAGATCAAGGACACAATTTAGTGGCTGAAACAAGTGTCTGATGTGATTTAAGAGGCTCCAGAACATGATGTCTGGTCTCTAATACCCACTTTAGAATGACACAGGTCTTACGTTAAACCTACGTCCTATTTTTTAGCCTGTACAGATGTCTCATATAAGCTAGGTCCTCTCAAATTACAGTAGGCAGCACCTATGAACCTGAACTGATCTTGCATGTCCTTCTCTGAGCCAGACCCTAGCCTTATTAACTAACCAGAACTGGTTTCTGATGATTTGCGAACACCAGAAGCTCACGTACTTGTTTTTTGATACAGTTTCTTGCTTCTAAGCAACTATCTACTAATACCAATGCCTGGGACCCAAAGAAGCATATTGTTTCACTGGGACAGCAGAAAACCTCTTCAATGTGCTGGTTTAGAGGTACGAAAAGGCAAGTTCCTGCTTTGCAGAGATACAGAAGTTGAGGAAGAATTGAACTGGAAAAGGGTAATTAGTTTCTAACAGGCAGGACTAGTTGAAAGATAATTCCTTGCCTTGGGCATCCAACCAGCCATTTAGGACATTTCTAGCAAGAATGAACAGAAATATTTCACACATAATCAGCCCTTGTGATTAAGCACAGCAATAATTTGGGAGATGCCGGTGTCATTTGTCACGTGAAGAAGGACATGTAAGGGTGTCTAACCCTGATCAGTATGTACATCTGATAGTGGTTTGGAGGTTTTTGTTTCTTTAATACCTTGTAACTCAGATCTTTTCACTTGCCCATTTTTCTTGCTTCCAAAACATTAAATTCAATAACTGAATGTTCACTTGCTGACTTATATTGCTTTCTCAGTGGATTTAATGTTGTGGATGATTAGTGAATGGACTATGATGTAGATTGTCAGTGAATATGATACAGGGTTATTATAGTTGATTGTTACTAAAATAAGTAAACAAACATTTTTTTTGTTATTTGA
>JAVSBS010029275.1:0-70684 GCA_033124195.1 Coracias cyanogaster | reverse complement strand
AAATTATTTAATTCCATAAGCTCAATAAAACCGAGAGTGTAGAGCCTAATTCCAAAGGCTGTTTCAATTAGTCATTCTGTCCATTACTTTTGGATACCAGGATTAGAGATAGTGAGCAAAATTTCTAAGTGCAATATCAGAAGAATAAACCTGCCCATTAGAGTTCCCAAATTCCTCACTTTCTAAAACTCCTCCAAACACCCATTCAGGCATTATTTAAAAAAAAGAAAAAAGCCCAACCCTGGTCTTAGTTAACTTCTTTGATGTCACAGGGAGATCTGTGCTAGAAAATGAAGTGCTGCTAATTCTACAAAGCCATTTCCTTTAACACATCCTCCCACCTCCTCCTACCCACTCCATGTGTCTGCTTCCTCCATCTGTTTCATCTCATGAAATACATGGATCATGAGCTTCCTGGAGCATGTCCAATTTTCCTTGCCTCTATAGTTGAACATTCACAATTTTCCATCCTGTAGACAAGCATAAATATTGTGTAGTGAGCAGTTTGCTTGGTTTCCAATTTCAGCACGCCATATTCTGAAAACTCTCCACTATTCAGAATGGTTAATGGGTTTAGGTATCAATTAATACATGGTAATATGATCCTTGAGTTCCCCATTGGGTGCACTTCTGCTAGTCCTGTGCTCTTTCTGTGTAACTATTGAGTTATGCATTAATTGATCAGTAAAATTGCATCTGCATGACACTGAGGAACCAGCAACAGCACCTACATGTAGAGGTATGAAGGTTTTTGCACTGTTGGGGCCCCTGAACCTGCATCTTCAAATGTATCTTGGTGCTCAGCAATTATCGCAATTGCATTCCTACATACCGAGTCCTCCCCAGGGACAACCTCAATGCAGGTGGCCATGTGGTCAATTTGCAATAGAAACATGCCCTTCAAATAAAAATTAGCATTTTGAGGTAAAGTTGATTCACTGGAGTATTCATACAAACAAACAAAAGATTGGAAACAGGTACATTAATTTCCTTTAAAATTGAAGGAAATATGTGTGGAATACTTAAGTATTCACCCAGCCTGGCTGAGCGTGTTATAACCTGCAATAATTAAAAACATTTGTTTGACCTTCATGGAAGGAAAACACCAGTCATTCCTATAGATTTTACAAACATTGAAGTCTCTCTCTAAAATGCAATTTTAACTTAAAGAGGCTCACCCCTATTGTGAACAGTCTTGGTAGCAGTGGAAGGGTGTGTACAAGTACATCAGTAATACATTTCTCAGGCTTTTACCCTGGAATTTTATTTCTCTTGCTGTTCATGTTGGAGTTGCTGCCAAGGTATACATCCACTGACAGCCCTGAGAGAGCAGAGCAGAATAAACTGAAAAACCTGAATAAGGAGGTTAAGATCTGTGACACTATTTTGATTTTTTTGACACTGTCTGAATTTTTTTGGGCTGTTTATTTATAGCAATATTTCTGTTCTCTCTCTTTCATGTTAAGAAAGCGATCCTGTGAGCTCATATTTTGCTAATCCAATTGATTCCCTAAGACAAGCACTGTGCTTTACAGCTGGTAGAAAAGCACAGGTAAGCATCTTCCTCTCTCCAGACAATTCATAAGTCATCACAACTCAGATGAGTTCCAATATGCAGGAGCAGGAGCTGCAAAAGCTTCTCTTCTTACACTCTCATTTCCCCACTCCCAGGAAAACAAATAAAAAATCAGGAAGGATTTTGCAAGCATGTGGGCCATGGGTTGTTCCAACTGTAATGACTTGATCCAGGTAGAAAATCTTGAAAGTCAAGTAAGCAAAGCTCAAAAGAGTCAGCATAGGTCTTGCTGTTCAATGTCCAACTCCTCATTGTGAGAACAAGACCCATGCAGAGAACATGTTGTCAACCTCAAACTGCTGTTTGTCTTTCTGTGTTAATTCATAACTATCCTCTTCTGGATCTTCATGTATTTCCATGCATCTAAATAACATTCACTAAAATAAAGAAAACATCCTGGGCCGTCTAGTTTTTTACTCTTATCATTGATGACTATCTACTTGTGACTCAAGAGCACTTACTCTGCCAGGCATTCAATTAAAACAGAACAAGGAGCGTGCTGCTGTGAGCAAATACTTAGATAAATGAGGAATTCACCATGAACTACACAGATGTGATGTGTGTGAAACAGCACTCAATAGAAACCTAAACATGGTGTGTGGGGGGTACAAATCAGTGAAATGTAAATGTATAGAAAAGAAAATAAACAGATGTTTCTTTTTCAGACCTTGAAACTGAAGGTCATATTCTTATAACAAATTCCTGTTATCTTTAGAAATAAGGTCATGATCTAAATTCTGCACCAGTTACTACATATGAGTAAGAAGAATTAATTTTAACACCTTACTGCATGTTTCCAAGTCTCTCCTTTCAGGAAATCTTTCATCCTGACCTAATTAAAGTCTATAAGGTGAACTAAAAAAAAAAAACACCAAAAAAACAAAAAATCCAATCTCATTTACATGGACAACATCATACTTCTCACAGGGACTTGGGAAGGCAGAAACTTGGAGAAAACATCCTGTCAGCTAATTTATAGTGAGCTGGTTCAACCATGGGTACAGATATATACATTAGACACCTCCACACTTCTGCTTTCCCCTGATTCTGGAAACAGGGTCAGAGCAAGCAATCAGAGAAGCTAGGTTTCTGAAAGATTACTGTAGTAGAGAAGGATAGTGAATATTCTGAGAAGCTGATGGTGCAAAGTGAAAATCACAGCTTAAGCTACTGCCAAAGGACACTTCTTGGGATTGCATGGTCCTGAGATAGGATTGTGGTTAGCTGGTTAGTTTGAACATCCAAGTAAAGGTGACAGTATAAGCAAATAATATCAGAACAGAACACCAGAAGAGCCCCTTGCCTCCACTGAATCATTGAATTATAGAATCATTTAGGTTGGAAAAGACCTCTATGATCATCTAGTCCAACCTTCATCAAATGTCTCCCTAGCCCCTAGACCATGTCTTGAATTGCCACATCTACCTGTTATTTGAACACCTCTAGGGATGGTGACTCTACCACTTCCCTGGGCAGCCTGAAACATCCTCCTTACAAAAGCAATCAGTTAAGGGTATTCCAAATGTAAGACATTTAGTCTCCCAAGCTGCAAAAGTATCACAGGCACAGGAGATGAATAAAAACGATCAAGAGTGTTTGCCTTGTGATGAGAACCAGGAAATGCACTAGACGGAAATGCCCAGACAATGTTTTAGTGAGCAGACCATATACCCTATGTGGAAAACACAAAATAATCCATGCTTATTTGACTGCGACTTTTTCTAGACTCCAGCTTTGCCGTGTAATCAACCTGAAAGCATAAGCAGGACGCACTCTCCAGGAGCTCTGAGCATTCTTCAGGGCAATTAAGGGCACAGGTTAATCCTGTCCAGTGTCCCATCTCTAGCTTCCGGGTGCCTTGAAGCACAGAAACCTTGTCCAGCTTAGAAAACTGGCCATAGCACGTCAGTGTAACGTGCTTTTTACTCACTAAGTAACCCCCAATTAGCAACGGGCTTTTCGAGAGCATGTATCTTCAGAAACTAAACTATGTACTTAAGCTTTCTGACCACAGAAGGGGCTGGCCTGCTCTCTTCTACCTCCAGCTCACTTGGATCCAGGCCAGGAAATATATCACTGGGGTTCTCACCAGTGACCTCTCCCCAGAGGGCGTGTGGGGGATTTATATTCTGCCATATAAAATTCCCCCCTCACCCTGCAATTTACAGCTCTTTTCCCCCCTCTGAAGATTAACCTTTTGTTTACACCCATTAGCCCAATTCACTGCCTATGTTATATACAAGTGTCTCGTGGCATGCACTGAGAATCAAGCATTTCTATGTGGTCCTTTGTTAAATTTATCTCTTGGCCACTTTGCTGAGTAGAAGAGGATCCAAGACATTTCCTGTGATGCTCTTCAGATTGCAGCTCTGTGAAGTGTGAGCTCACAGTAACACACTTGCACAGCTCAGGATATGGTCCTGTGGGAGCGGGTGAGAGAAGGATGCCAGTAGCTAATGACAAACAATACACAACTTTGGGTTATGGAAACTCTTCCCATGCTGATGTCAAATGCAGGTTTTCTGTTCTTCCCTAGGCTGGATGTCTGGCAGGAGCTTATCTATAGTGAGTCCAAGTGAGGCTGGAAAGCTGACAGAAGTACGGAAATTGAGATTATAATGAATTGAGGACCATGAACTGTCCCAGATCATGGAACAGAGAAATAGGATTAAGAGTTCTAAGAAAGGTTGTGGGAAAATTAAGAAGATTGAGCTTATTTAGGCAGGAAATGGAAAAGGACATGTAATAAAGACAGTAATAAAGAAAGTTGTGACCAGACACTTTGTATGGCCCCTCATGTAGTCCAGTGCAAGGTTACATCCAACTGATGTCCAACAGCAAAGAGTTAAACCAGATAACAGGAAAAACCCTCTGCAGATTACTACTAAAAGGCTGTATGCAGCTACAGAATTCCTTTCTTAGTAGGTTATTAAGAACAGATTAGACAAATCAGCTGCTCCTTCCACCTCATTTTTTGGGAGAGAATATGGCTTATACTAGGGACAGGGGATCCATCTACCCTCAAAGTAATCACACCAGGCTCTCTTTAGTAGTCAGTGGAGAGAGACTGACACATGAGGCAATGAACATTATCCACATGAAAGGTTGGAAGCATTGTTCCCTGGCGTCGCTTTTTTATTCCCTTCAACTGCAAGAGTAATGAAGATGGCCAACTCTAACCTAGAGATCCACCTTTTAGGTACTTAAACTGGAGCAGATGCCTCCCACCCAGCATGCCTGCTATCCTTTCCTTGCCTTTCTGCTCTTCCTTGACACCAGCGTCTCTCTGATTAACCTTTGTTGCTGTATTCCTTGCTTTATGATCTGTCAGCTGCAATACAGAACATACTAGTTCCACCTTGGCCCCCGCAGCATGCATCGTTTCCAACCCTCTCCAAATCCTAACATGCCAACAAGAATTAAATTGATTGGTGAACCATTTGCTTCATAAAACATGAAGCAAGACGAATCTGGGGAATCCTGATAGAATTATACACATCTCACTGAAGGTCAACATTTCAATGAGAATGTTAGCTTTTTTTTCAAGTTTCCATCTACATTCATTTATTTTTTTTTCTTTCCTCTGATTCTTTTGTACAAATTAAAGTGTGCACATGGAGCGTACAGAAGAATTCATCTGATTTCATTTACATATGAGTTTCTCACCTTAGATTCCCTTTCTAGTTAATGAAAAGAGGCCAGAAAAATTATGCCATTTTTATCTCAGACATCTGTATTACCTGTATATTATCTCTATATTATCTCTCCGTATAAAGGCCTATTTCACAAATCCCATATCATGGCTTATTTCCCAAGTCAGGAAAGTTCTCTGGATACTTTAATGCTTATTCAGGAACACACTTCAAATGAAATGAAGATTTATTGACATCAGCTGTAGGAACTTATGCATATGTCCAACCATTTCACACTCTGCCTTCCCAACAATGACCTGTAAAGTAATGGCAATCAAAATATTTAGGGTGTCACCATTAGGTTTCAGAGTTATCAATGTCTGGAAACTGTGTACAGTTCTCACAGCACTTCAAAGATAACTTTGATTTCATTGAGAGAATTTCTGGAGAAATTCCTGTGTAAGAGGGAAAGTAATTTAAGATTTGTGCTCAGCAATCCACCTCTTTATCAATTTATCTAAAACTTTAGGTATCTCTGCTACCTGAGGGTCTGTATAGTATCTAAATAAATCCAGATTTTCTATCATGCTGCTCCAACAACATAAAGAAAACTTCATTGAAGCTGGAGGAGCCTCCTCAGCTAACCGTCCTTTTTGACATTGCAGTATTCAAGTAAGTTTTCAATAAAACCGTAGATATATCTGGATCTTTTTCAGCCAGAAAGGATGAACTGTGTATAACATTGAGCAACCTATAGAAACCAGCTTTAAGCACAAATTAAAAAAAAAAAAAAACAACAAAACAATATATTCAAATAGTGCAATCCAAGACTTTTATCAGTACTCTGTTTGGAGTATTTTGGTCACATATATTTCTGCATGGACTCATAGAGGTTATTTTTAACTACCAAAACCAATATATAGATATCACGGAAAAGCTGAAAACCTCTGCAAACAACACAGAAAAAGAATAGGTGATAACACTATTGTGGTGGCAGGACATCTACTATGGATGTCTTCTGTCCCATTCTGCACCACTTGGCACAATGTCATGCCCCCAAATCACTGATCCCTTCCCGAAAGATTTAAAAGCATCACAAAATACAGTCATCTCACAATATGGTACTTTTAGGCAGCAGGAAAACAAAACATTTACGGGATATAGAGCAGCAATAAACTCTACCACTCTTAATCAGAGGAGCACAACTCGGTGCTCACAAGCTCTGGTCACTACACATCAGAGGCCTTTCTGTGCTTTTTGAGTAAATCAGCAGGAAAAGAAAAAAAAAGGTAAAAATTTGATATGCTTGGATAAACTAATGTTGTAGTAGAGTTTCTTCAACATGTCCTTCCTGCACAGAATTAAAAACTGGACGGCTACTGCAAAACAAACTATCTGTGGATGGTTCAGCTGAAGTTTAATTCTCAAAATTTACATTTGTATAATTGATTGTAAAACTTCATAATTCATGCTAAGTTGGTTATTTAAAGATGTCATCCAATCAGGGAATTAAAAAAAAAAATAAGTGCAATGCATTTAACTAGCTAAGATAAGATGAATTACAATCAAATATACAATTAATATATGAGTAAACCTCATGCAAGCTGAAAATAAGATGTACATATTTAAGGCATGATAATTAACCATTGGAACAAATTACCGAGACTCATGGTAAATTCTTTTTCATTTGGGAGTTGCTAAATCAAGACTAAATGTCTTTCCAAAAAGATATGTTCAGCTTGAAGTCATTAGGTGAGAAGCAGAATTAATGATTAAAATCTATATCCACTTTTTATTCAGAAAGGCCAATTAAATGTTCATTACAATCTTCCTTGCCTTATTAAGGATTATTTTATATGGATGTTCCTTTATAATAGCAAGGAACATGAAAAAACACCTCACAAATACCATGAAAATGCTACTATTTTAATATAACATGCCCTTATAAGATCAAACTACCATTTTACTGCTTATATGCTCCTTTTGAATTGCTGAAGTGACACAGTTTGAAATTACTGGAAGAAAATACCCCATTAAGGTAATTTTCATCTACTCAAAAAGAAACTTTGAAATTTCTTCCTGCAAATTATTTTGAGATTGTTTGCTTACAAATTTAATGATGAAATTGTGAAATCTCAGTTGAGGTGGATATTCCATGTTTACTTTCTATGACTAAGCCTTAAATATGTTATGGCGCATAATGATAATAATAAAGCAGATAATACAAACACGAAACACGGAGCATTTGGAAGCCTGACCTTGGCTATCCTTAAAGCATTTCTACTTATGTGAGCTATATATTCCTATCAGGTATTGATATTGCACTGATTTCTTTTTTACATACTAGCTTTAAAAGAATAGGACCTAGCTTTTGGTCTTACACTGTCTTATTCCTTTCTTAGTTGTTGGGCTATTAAAGGTCAAGACAAGATCATAAGAAAACTATAAGACTGTAAGTACAATGAATAAGTTGGTCCTGGTGTCTTCTCACAGGTAATTAGCAATAAAACAAGAGGGAATGGCTTCAAGCTGCAACAGAGTACATTTAGGCTGGACACTAGGAAAAAAAATTTCACAGAAAGAGTAGTCAGATACTGGCATAGGCTGCCCAGGGACGTGGTTCAGTCACCATCCCTGGATGTGTTTAAGGGTCGTTTAGATGTGGTGTTGGGGGATACGGTTTAGGGGAGAACTTTGTAGAGTAGGGTTGATAGTTGGACTCTATGATCCCAAGCCATGTCTTTTCCAACCCGAATGATTCTATGATTCTAAGATGGCAAAGCCTGAAGATGTTTGATGAAAGATCTAGAGGAAGGACAGGCTCTGGGAAGCATAAATATTCCACTAAAGCAGCTGTAGTGTTGTGGCCAAGCTCTGTGAAGGTAAGAAGGGAGTACGGTTTCACTGGAGAGGTAGTGACCTTCCACTGGACACACTGGGAAAGCCTGGGCTATGGGGAGATAGGACTCTCGAGAGGCAAATTCCTACAGAAACCAACAAATTTTGCTTCAGATAACAAATATCTTGTCTGTCTCAGGATAATTCCTTCACACTGTGTTTGTTTCCAACCCAGCCAAGTTTACCCCTGGTTTCCAGCTGTAGTGGGTTGACCCTGGATGGATGCCAGGTGCCCAGCAAAGCTGCTTTATCACTTCCCCTCCCCAGCTGGACAGGGGGGGAGAAAATATAATGAAAGGCTTGTGGGTTGAGATAAAGAGAGGGAGAGAGCTCTCACCAATTATTGCCACAGGCAAAACAGACTCAACTTGGGGAAGACGCACTTCATTTTATTATCAATCATCAAAATCAGAGTAAGATAATGAGAAATAAAACTAAATCTTAAAACACCTTGCCCCAACCTCTCCCTTCTTCCCAGGCTCAGCTTCCCTGCTCATTTTCTTTACCTCCTCCTCACCAGTGGCCCAGGGGGACAGGGAATGGGAGTTGTGATCAGTTCATCACACACTGTCTCTGCCGCTTCTTCCTCTTCACACTCTTCCCCTGCACCAGCATGGGGTCCCACACACAAGACACAGTCCTCTATGAACTTCTCCAACCTGAGTCCTTCCCATGGGCAGTTCTTCACAAACTGCTCCAGTCTGAGTCCTTTCCACAGGGTATAGTACTTCAGAAACAGACTGCTCCAGTGGGGGTCCACCATGAGGTCACAAGTCCTGCCAGCAAACCTGCTCCAGCATGGGCTCCTCTATCCACAGGAGTCCACAGGTCCTGCCAGAAGTCTGCTCCAGTGCAGGGTTCCCATGGTATCACAGCCTCCCTCAGGCATCCACCTGCTTTGGTATGGAGTCCTCCATGGGCTGCAGGTGGATATCTGCTCCACCATTAACCTTCAGGGGCTGCAGGAGTACAAGTTGCCTCACCATGGTCTTCACCACAGGCTGCAGGGGAAAGTCTGCTCTGGCTCCTGGAGCACCTCTTCCCCCTCCTTCTTCACTGACCTTGGTGTCTGCTGAGCTGGCTCTCTCATATGTCCTCGCTCCTCTGTCCAGCTGCAGCTGCTGTTGCACAGCAACTTTTTCCCCTTCTTAAATATATTATCATAGCGGTGCTACCACTGCCGCTGATGGTCTTGACCTTGGCCAGTGGCAGGTCCATTTTGGAGCCAGCTGGCATTGGCTCTATCAGACATAGGGGAAGCTTCTAGCAACTCCTCACAGATGCCACCCATGTGGCCCCTCTGGTACCAAGACCTTACCAGACAAACCCGATACACCAGCCCTGAGCTGCTCAGCAGTTTTTTAATTTCCACTACGCTAACACCAATTAGCGAGCTACTGCTGGTGATCTCCTGAGCCAAAAATCGTCCTCTTTATTTACCTTCCAGTGGGCTTAAAACTGCATGGCTAGCTTTTGATACAATTTTGCTTGATAGGGGGGAGGCAAAAATTTAATTCCACTACTCAGTTCTGCCCAGAACAAACAGATGTAGGAGCACTCCCAGAGCATATGGGTTAAATTAGTGCCTGCTGTGTCCCAGCACCAGCATTTGTCTGATTTAGTGACACTTGTTTTAAACAGTCGGAAGGGGGTCCAGGCAGCTCTGGAGGTGGTTTTCAGCTGGATTCATCCTTAAACTGCCATCTAATAAAATTCCACTTTTGTGTTCAGTCCGTGCTGAGCTGCCACCAGCTTTGGGTCACCAGAAGAGGCATCCCCTGAGGTAAATTGTGCAGGTCACTTACTAGCTGCACAATGTCCTTTTGATGATAAAATACTAAGCAGAGCTGACATTTAAATTAACATCACTGCATGTTTTCCAGCTAGATAATGATATGGGTAAGACAGCGAACACCTGTGGCACCAGGAGGGATCCAATTCCCTGGGAGCTGTGGCCAAAGGTTTGTCATCGTCCCAAACCATTTTTGTTGCAACTGATTGAAAATAAGCTCAGACAGTCAGAACCTGGTTGCCCTGGGATTGGATTTGTCTTTATAAGCCTTGGTTTTATTCTCCGAGCCTTGTCCCCCCTGGGACTCAGTTGGCTTCACAGCACTGAGGTCTTTGTGCTAGCCCTAATACCTGGGAAAAAGAGGGATGAAAAGAGAGAGCAAACAAACACACAAAATCTCTTTACTTCTACAGCACAGGAGAATAACTAAAAGAAAAGGTCACTACAAGGGCACAGAGCAATAATTTCTGAGCATTGGCTTTGAGCAGTGCCCACCTCAGCAAAACCATTCCCCTTCCCCTCTGCACCAAAATCAACCGCAGATCTATTCAAGAGCTGAAAGCCAGGGCTTTCTCATGCCATAAGTGGTAAAATCAACGCTGTTACAAAAGAATTATTTTTCCCCAAGCGTTTTTTGATAGATTACAGCTAAGTGATGGAGAGTTGGCTGTGTCTAATTAGAGGGACTGGCCCTGCATAACCCCAGCCCCTGCCCGTCCCCTTCCAAGACTGCGGGTGGATTTTCTTCATGCCCTGCTGCAAGGTGAGACTTCAAGGCCGGGTTATGGAGCTTCGTGTCTCATCAATTTAAATGTTTTTTGTGAGGTACAGGAACCGCCTCACTTTCTCCCAGTGCAGTGCGGCTCATAAATATTATTAGGTATCAAGTGGGACTAAATGAATTGACACAAATCAGCCAACTTTACCATGCCCCAGCATCTCTCCTGCAAAGAGGTGCCCGACCCTTTGCCGCTGCCTGATTTAATTTGGAGCATATTGATGTTATTTATGGCCTAGTAGCTTTAACTCTCATCAGACACTAAAACAAGGATACCTATACAGAGAGTTTCAGCTTCCACTGGCTGTAAATCAGCTTGTTCAGTGAGTCAAGAAATCTCCCAGGGGATTTTTTCTGAGTGCAGGAATCACCTTGCACAACCCTCCCGGGGAAACAAGGGGTGCCATTTGGAGAGGATCCTTTCAGGGCTGACTGCTGGCTAGTCAGAAGGATTTTTTACATTTTTTTTTTATTTGAACTTGCATTTTGCATCTTTCTGGCTGCCATTTCACTGATCCTTCCCTCCAGCAAACCCCTGAAGCTGAAAACCTGCTTAGCCTTTTTCTGTAGCAGGCAGGGAGAGTGCGGCAGCTGTCCTGTTTGAGCAAAAAGGCAGATTTCAGTCTACTCAAAGCAAGGATGAAAAGTGGAAAATTCTGTCGCCAGAGAGTGCAACCTGGCACCGGGGAAAGCACACGCACATCAAAGTCAGATGGGTCAAAGCACCCAGCTCTGAGTCAATTATCATATTTCCTTAGATATAAATCACACTTCAGACAGCCTAATTCCCTTTAAAAGGAATAGCACTTAAAAGCGTGTCCTGGGATAATTCGTGCCCACACTGCTCTGAGGCAGGTAGAGGGTTTCAGCACTGCGGGAGCAAAGCTGCGGGGAGCTGTGTCACCCTCAGCTCTGCATGCATGTAGCCCATGCTGCTGCTGAATCATAAATTTCATTTTAGCACGTTAGATGTGTAAAAATACACTTGTTTCTCTACACCAGCACAGTGCCTGGTATTTGAATATCATCATGCTGATTTAGCATCCTGACCCTAAGCTGCTCCACGGCAGATTTAGTAAATATAGCAAAACTAAAAGAAGGCTGTAATAAACCATTAAGTACAAATCGAATGGTTTGGTTAATCACTCTGTAAGTGTGGTTTTATACAGCTGTCTGCTTCTCTGGATTGCACTGGAATAAATCTGCAGCGGCAGATTTGACCCTTTGCTTCTGTGCTTCAGTTCCCTGCCTGTAAGAAAACCCAGGATAATGCATTTCCTCAAGGCATAGGGCTATTGCAAAGATACCTAAACTTAAAATGGTGGTTCTCGTGTATTAGTTTGATAATATGCTCCTCAGAAACCAGAAGAATGCAAAGAGCTGCCAAAGAAAAAGCAAACTAAATTTTTTTTAAAAACTGAATCTACCCCACAGCTCAGGCTTTGAGAAATACTGCTGTTGAGTGTGGGCTAAATGTGCGTGGCAGTGGGGGCCAAAGCATGACATCTTATTTTAATTAAATGAAAGCAATCGGTTCTCTGCTAAGGAGAGATAGTGGTGAATTTTACAGCTTGCTGTAGGGTATTAGTCCTAAGTAGGAAGCTGCTGTGGGACACAACCCTGCACCTAGAATTGCATTAACACAGCAGAGAGGTGCCTGGACTTATCAAGGGTGCCTGGTGGCTTTGTTTCATTTGTGAGCTGATGCTGCAGATGTAAGAAATGAAGCAAACATCCCCCTCTCTTCCTGTGTTTCTGGTCTGATATCGTGGTGGAAGTTTCCAGGTAAGGCAGACACAGCTGGAAGGTGCCAGTGCAGCAAAGTGGGGAAGAAGCAAGAGGAGCTGGTAGTGTGGAAAAGGAACAGGGATGATTCTTCCAAAACTTCTCTGGAGAGTGATCTCAGTAAAATAGTTCTGTGAGTAAGTCTTGCACAGAAAGTTGGAGTGAAGTCATGGAGTATGCTGGTGATACAAAGCTGGAGAGCAGCATGAATACAAAGAGAATTGGAAAAAAACACACAGGAATAACCACATGTCTTTGAAGCCTGTCAAAATAATAAAAAAAGGATTATACTCTGTAGCACAAAATGAACTCATGCATTTTGGGATGAAAAATGGGGATTTCTGTTCTACAGTGTGAGTTAGAAAGGTGTGAGTCACTCCTGGACTGAGACACCAGCCAGATACAGCCATGGAGGAGACAAACTTGACCTGCAGCTATGCCACCATCAGTGACCGCTGAGACCGCTGGTGTGCTTGGGATGATTGAGGCCATGCATGACAAAGGAAGAGGAAATCCAGCAGGCAAAGGTACAGAAAATATATTCCGGGGATTAATAAAATATTCTATTTCATGCAAGAAAATATAAAATAGGTGACCGCTTCTTCTGTTTAGTCTAGCAAAATGAAGTCTGAAAGGAATGAAATTGCAAATATCTCCTTGGGGATAAACAGCAGGGGGGAGAAAAGAACTCCTTGAGTTAAAGGACAGACTAGCAAAAAAAGAAAGTAGGTGTAGCCCGCCCAGAAATAAATCAATTCTGAAAATTAGAGGGAAAGGCTTCTACCCAGCCAGAGCAGTGAGGTGCAGAAGCAGCATTCAGTCAGACAAACAGAGAGAAAAACCCTGCTGCTTTTAACGTAGTGCTTGATGGGTAAGGAAGAGACTGGAGCAGAGTGGGTACACATCCATTTTTTAAAGGGTTAGGAAAGAGGAAAGGGAAGGAAGTTTGGGGTATCTTCGGTCCTCAGAAGACAGTAACAATACGAACATTTTCCTCCTTAAATAAATGGTTGAGCAGTTTGTAAATAACAATCAAATAATCTTCCCAGCAAATAACAAAGAAATGGGGGTCAGTCAATATAGATTTGTTAAGAAGAAATCACATAAAGCAAATATAATCTCCCATTATGACATAAAAACAGGCTTTTGAAGAAGGGAGCAACAATGGATGTCTTTTTTACTTAAGACTTTTGACAATACCTCATATGACATTCTCATAAGCAAGTGATGGAAGCAGACTCAGCAAGAAATGATCACAGAATTGGTGCAGAATGGGTTGAATAATCAGACATAGAAAGAAGTTGTCAAAGTTTTGCTGTTAGAGTGATGTATTGAGCAGTTTTCCATAGGGTTTGTAGTGGGTCCTGCAGTCTTCAGTGTTTTTATCATTGAATACCTGTCCTATTTTGTAGCTATTACAATAGTGGAAAAACTGCTTTGTGAGGTGGGCAAGTATGAGAAAATCAGTGTGGACAAGCACAAAATAATAACCCTTAGCAAAAATCAAGCTAGACATATAGAGGATGGAGTTCAGCTGCTTAAATCATTGCTCCTCAGCACAGTATCTGGGAGATTTGGGCAGATCCAAGCAGAACACAAGATAAATGTCCTTGTGCTGCTAAAAAAGCCAAACATCACACTGGACTTTATGAAATGAGACACAAATCCTTTGTTTCTTAACTGCTGGAAGTGCCTCAATTCTCTAGATTTGAGCGCTACACTTGAAAGTTCTAGACTAAATGTAGATGAGTGGGATTAAAAGAGCCTTTAGAGAGAGGTTTAGAGATCATGTCCTGTGGGAGAGGGGTTGACAAGGAGCTGCTCACAGTGATGAGGAATGGAGCGAAAGAAAGAGAGACAGCAAACAAATTCTTCTACAAAGAGGGTAATCTACTCCTGGTGCCTCTGATAGCAGAGCAAGAATGAATCTTAAACTATACCAAGAAATACAGGCTAGGCATTAGGATAAATACTCTAATGATAGGTGAGGCATTTGAATTCATTATCTGGGCAAGGTGTGAAATCTCCTTTACACTGGAGATATTTAAAGATAGGCAGAAAGTTGTATGCCAGGAACAATATGAGAGTGGCAGAAGATCTTATGACAAGATGAACAGCTTCTCAAAGTTCCTCTTTGTTTTCTAGGTTCTTGTGAAATGTTCTGTATGATATAACTTCTGGAGAATATTGGGAACTAGGCCTGAGGTCCAAAAACCAAAGTTCACTTTGACATACACATATATCAGTCAAACATAGCCCTTATATATGTTGCCCCCAACTAATGTGGTCTCTTATTTTTGCAGGAGTATGCAACCACTGCTCTGGAACCACAGGTGTGGGGGCTTTATGTCTCTTGGTAGGATTAATCAAAACTGGTTCTTCTTCAGCATTTTATTGTGGAGATTATGCATCAGAATGAAGTACTTGTCTAAGGATTATGGTATTACAGAAAAATAATTGGTATATCTCTTGGCTTATTAAATTTGCCCTGAGGAACATTTGGACTGTTTAGGAATATGAAGATTATTTATTTCTTTAGTGGAACTTTGTTTCCAAGTCAAAGAGTAGTTTCCGGAGAGTAGGCCAAACAAGAAGTTCTGTTGTTTTGTTTTGTTTTTTTTTTCCTTCAACCATCTTATGAAAGGAAATACGCAGATAAATGTGTTGCCATACATAATTTAGAGAAGGCTCATTTTTTCCTGTCCTTCTGACTGAATGCTGATTGTCTGACCTTTCCCATGTGAACAGGGTGTGATAGCTTTTGACCTGCCGCAGAAGGAGCTGATTTATCAGAGCACGGCTGCCTGTAGTCTCATATCCGTGCCTCAGCACTCCTCTCGCTGGTATCAGAGGTTCGGTCTTTGCAGCAGCTGAGGGTAACAGCACTCTTGACTATGGGGCTGGTTTTGCAACTATCTAGTGCATCACTGATTATCAAACTTTCCAAAAGGTGACAAATGCCGCCTGACTCCCTGCTGTCTCCACAGTTTTAGGCCAGCAGGCAAAAGGCAATATTTTTGCAGAGCCTGCCGTGTGAAAGGAAGGATTTGGAGCATCTTATCCTTATTTACCTAATTCCCTTCCCTCACCGCCCTCCCAAATGAAATTCTCCAGTATAATCTAAACAAGGAAACTGAAACAAACATCTTCTCAGTGTGAGTATAACCTATTTAAGTCATTTTAAAGCCAGCAGATGTTTTATAGCCTCAGATTTCCAGCACTGTGTTGTTACAGACCTCTGTTACACGGCAGGAGGCTCAAAGTAGGCCAGGGGCTGTGGGCAATTAAAACCTTTCATTACTAGTCACCAGGTCTTCAGGTCACTCTGATGCTTAAATGCACCTTCTGTTACTATTCACTCAGGGCAGGTCAAACTGTGCTGGGTTCTGCTTAAAACCTTCAAAGCCAGCCAGCCGTGTCATGCTGCCAATGGTCATTTCTTTTGAGAAGACAGAAGGAAACTATCTGATCCCTTCAGTGACCTGTGGATCTGCTAAAACTTAGCAAAGTCCATCCTCTGTGCCAGATCTGACAGATACTCCAGAAATATGATTCTCTTCAATGCCTATCTGGACCTACCAGTAACATTGGGAGAGTCAGCAGCTCTTTGGGCCATATCATCCTCCTCATTTCACAGGTTTCACATGAATACACATTGTCTTTCTAGCACATCACCTGTTATAATTCGCAGCACCACCTTTCAGGGTCACTCCTGGCATTTCATGATGTGTTGGCATCTCTTACAGGGAAATTTTCAGGCTGGATGTAGGATCACTTGCTAAGGCCGTTCAAGAGGCTCAGGTCAAGCATCTCTGCAGGGAGGATTGACTTATCCTGATCATTTCTCCCAGCACTGGCATGCCACAGACAACACAGTTTGTCTCTCCGGAGTAGAATGACTTCTTGATTCTGAATGAAGTGAAATGAGGAACGGTTTCCCCACCCAAAATAAAAATTCAGCTGAAGAGAAGCAGCCTTTTAGTTAAAGAGCTTGTTTCCCCCCCTCCCCCCCACCATTTTTCCCATAACTTACTCTGTTGAGTATCCTTTTCATTTATCTTTGTTGTTGCCTCACTGCAGCATCACAAATTGCTGTGACCACAATTTGGCTCATGAATTTCTATGTGAGTCTTGCTGATTTTCTACAAATGAAATAACTGACTTAGAGCTGAACTACTACATTTAGCTATGAATCCTAGAGCAAATTTCCACCAATGTTGGTGTTTGGATGTGAGTGGTTTAATTGGATTTTCTGCTGGTTTTAGCCTTTGTCAGCTCATCAGAGACCAGCCACAGCTGGAAACAGAGGATGAGCCCAATCTACTGGTGGTTTTCTAGAACTGAGATCCAGCCCATACCCTTTTTGTTTCTCAGCATAAATGTGAGTTAAACAACAGCCCACTTCGGAGAGTGGAATGGATTTTCTGCACTTTATGTTGGCCTGGACCATCTGTGTCAATTCTGTTGTTGTTGTTTTCTTTCCAGAATATTTACTCAATTAATTACCTCTAGGCTCTTTAGGATGCTCTTGCATGCTCCCAGGACACGGCTAGGTGCTGATCTCCCCCATACACTTGGTCAGGTACATTAAAGTTGAAGCCTGAGATCTAAAGCTTACTGCAGAGGACTAGAAAATGTTTAGTGACCTGTCATGGGAGGTCTGTTATTATATTGACATTTTTGGCCCACAAAATATTTGCTGTGATTACAAAGGACTAATTCAGTGGCCAAAATGTCCTCTCAAGCCTTATATTCCTTGTCCTTTAGCTTACTCATGGGATCAATATTTGTGTCAACTGGTAAATGTAGGACACAGTTCTCAGGCTAAACATCACTGGGAAATTTATTTTCTTAATGTTATATCAGAAAATTATACCAACTACCATGAATACTAGAAGATGCTTTCTCAGGCAGGGTCACTATCAAGGCCTGTAGTGCCGTTGTGTGTACCTGTGGAAAAAAAAAGGATGGAATAAAATAGACTTTGTATTCTGAGCTATTATGGGCAGTTTAAGCACTATCAACACCTAATTTTTCTATTCTTATCATCACAGAATCACTGAATGTTTGAGGCTGGAAGGGGCCCGCTGGAGGTCATCTTGTCCAACATCCATGCTCAAGCAGAACCACCCAGAGCCATTTGCCCATCATCTTGAGGGTATTTTCTGATGTAGCGGCCTCAGGCTTCAGGAGTTTTAACAGGGTCATGCAATGAAACAGGTGCAAATATGAGTTCAGCCAGGTCGATGTCATTGTACTATCCTCTGCAAATCCGTTCCTGGAGTTCAAGCATACACAAAGCCCTGACTGACTTTAGCAATGACTTCAGAATATAGACAGATGAGCATAATCCTGTTTTGAATGTTATTGGCTACAGTATGTTGCCCACATGCAGAGAACACCCAAGTGCACCCTTTTGTTTGCCATGTCACATTTAATGTAAATATCAAATACTGCTCGTTTCCCTATTCCCTGGTACTCTGCAGCTGTCTAAATCTGTAATTTTATGTTCTAAACCAACTGATTCAGAATTTATGAGTAGGTTTTTAGTAATGTTTGGCCACATGCGAAATGATTGCACTGGTTGTTTAAATGAAAAAGGAGTTACTATTGTGACCCTACTCTTCATGCTTTAACTCAGCCTCCCACATCGCCTTTTCAGTAGAGTAAGGGAGCATGTAACCAAGTGCAGAGAGCAGTGATGCTGTCTGTAATTTCTCCCCCAGGCTCCCCCCTGGTATTTGGATTTCAGTCCCTTGGTTTTAAAGGTCAGTCAGCAAAAAAAGAGAATGCCACTTTATTCACTCCTCCCCACCTCCCTGCCCTGGTCTGTCTCTCCTCCTTTTGGGGAGAAATGTAGAAATTAGTAGCCAATGTCTGTTTAAAAGCAGTGGCTGCATCTAAAGTGGAGCTATTGACTCTAGTTTTTCATTCATTGTGGTCTTATCTTGTGTTAGAGGGAGAAGGTTCCTAAAAAGCAGCTATTATCACCCCATCCCTCCCAGCACTTTCCCAGGCATCTTCTCTACACTGCTGCACTCAATCACGCAATGGCTCTTGCACAGGGGTGCAAGAGCCCTGATCTTTGCCAACTGAACTTGCTGTGGTCCACTGGCAAAATAATACCTTTATTTTATATATGTGTGTATATATATATGTTTTTATATATATATATATACGTATATTTAAGGGCCTTATGGTCCTTAGTTTCCTGTCCATTCTATGAAAAATGTCCAGGTTATTGAAAGCCCTGCCCAACATATGAGAGATGCAACAAGGTGTGGTGAGAGAACTAGATATGCTGGAGAAAGTCTACTATAGTCTGTGCTGAGTCTACTACAGAAGTACTTCATTTCACTGTAATGTCCAGACCAAATCTGGTAGCATAAGTGGATACATACTTATTGACTTTGAATCACACTAGAGAATGGACCCAAGCTCCTGACCCAGCTGCTGTTGTTTGGTTCATATCCACCCTGCTCACAGCAACACTATCCAGAGTAGACTGGTTATGTCCACACTTCATCTAGGATCTCTTCTGAGCCCTGTGTGGTGTCCCTGTAGCGCTGATCCATAATTATATGAGAGGAACATGTTTATGGGGAGGGAACAAGGTCATGCTGGGACAGCAGTGGAGAACTGTCTAGGGCAGGAGCCAAATTGATGTGATCTGTGCCTACGCTGCATGTGTGGCAGTCACAGGATGTTTTCTCTTTCTTAAATAAAGTTTCAGGTAATATACTGCAGTCAGGATAGACACAAGAGAGAAAACCACATGGTCCTGCTATTATTTATACTTGGTACTCTCTAACAATAGAATTAGCACATGTATATTATTACAAGACAACATGTCTGTGGCAACACATCAAAACCATTTTGTTCATCTTGCCATCTTGTGTTTCAAGGCTATTAGCTTATTTAAGTATCTTTCAGCAACGACTATCATTCTGTGAGCAAGAGTGCCTGTATTTTAAGCTAGTTTCATTATTTTTGCTGTATAGTCTAAGCTCTAATATGCTCACTCAGAAAGACTCTGGTTGGAGATAAATCAGGAATTACTTGCAGAAAAAAACCTGTCATTTCTGCTTTCTTGTCATAAGTTCCTGATTTTAATCCTTATTTGCTGCAGTCCCCTGCAGCAATTCCTTTGCCAGGATTGCTTTCTGGTAAACTTTTTACAATGAACTTCAACAGCCACAGAAATCCTTCATCACATCTGCATTCCTGTGTCATGTGCACCCTTCTCTCCCAAAGCTGATGGGAGAATGATGGCTCTACACTTTGCCTGGTTTTCATCCCTTCCTGCTTTCGTGTCGGTACAGTGCAGAGAAACACACAAATTGTACATTCTTCACAAATAATGTGGTGCCCAGTTCAAAGCCTGTTAACCTAACGGAAAGTCTTATCAGTTTTAATGGACCCGTTCCTTCTTCCACAAAAATAGAGCTCTGATCTTCACTAATGCTGTCTTCAGTGGAAATAAATTGATGTGCAACAGCAGAGAGAGGATCTGAATTTTAAAGAAAATTGTTTGTGATCAGGGCACTGCCTCTGTCTGTCCACCACATACAACTCCATGGCGGTTGACAGTGTCTTGTGTCTGCTCTCTCCAGAAGCAAAGAGAAGAGGTGCACTGCAACCATGATGGACAAACAGCAAAGGGAAGGTGGTGAATATGCCAAGAGAGTTCAGATGGCTGCAGCTCCAGCACTTACATCCACAGCAGTTATTGCTATTCCTTCAGAGCAATAAGTGCACATAACCTGCCTTTTCAGGCTGGGTTTTAGGCTAAAGGGAAGTCAGCCTTTTCACAAGTGGAGATCTTCTAAGCTCATTTGGTGTATGAGAGACATACCCCCAAAGAGAGATTCATCTTCTTTAAGGGTCCAATTCCACAGTCACTTTATTCCTCCCAAGGTGCTGGGTGCTGGGGAAAGGGTTGTCTGAACAGCCCTCTACTTCAGCCAGTTATTCCTTTCTTTTTGTCATTGCTAGATTTTCTTTGACTCCTCAGTGTCCAAGAACCTGAGCTGACTGAAACCAAAGTAAAAACAAGAAATCAAAACACAAAACAAGGAAAAGCACCAGGTGTAATTCTGTGACAGCTCAATTCTCTGTCCAGGTTCCTCATGAAAATGAGTTTTTGCACAAGGTGGTGGGCAGGATCACGTAGCCAAAGTGTGGGAGGGCAACAGGATCACTTATTTTCTGCAACAGCTGAGACTGATGTATTAAGGAGACTGTAGAACAGCGTCCTAGAGCAGAAGAGTTAAATCCCTCTGTGGAAACACTTACTTTTTAACTACTACAGAGAAAGCCCACACAATCTGTTTCAGCTTGAACAAGTCAATCTTCAACATCTATAATGAGGTGAAATGGATCCCACACGTGAGAAAGGAGATTTGCAGGGCACAGAAGCACGCATGCATTGGAGCTGTGCAAAGCCATTGCTTGCTACAAAACAGAACCAGCTGATCCCCTTCATTTTGTTTTATAATTCTGGTGTCTGGACCTGCTAGAACCAGTGAGTTTCCTCCCAACCATAAAATAACCCTCACAATCACAACAACTCCGTTTCAGAGTGATGGAGGGCTAAGAATACGTGTCCCTGTTCAGATCTACAGAAAAGTTGGTGTGAAAGGATAGGCTTTATTAGTGTGGCAGGAAACCAGACAGAAATAGGCCAGCTATTTAAAAAAAAAAAAAAAAAAAAAAGTTTTTTTCTCCTCCGTTTTCCCCCTCTCTCTGGACTTTATGTAAGGAGCTGCTCACTCTGAACCAGAGGCAAAGCTCAGCCTCCCAGAAGACCTTCTGCCTGCTAAGCCCGTGGAGATGTAGAAGAGACATCATCAGAATAGCAATGACATTGCTACAAAGGCTTTCAGCTTTTTCTTCTAAAGCAAATCCATGCCCACTTTTTGAAGCCAGCAGAAAAGTACAAAGGCATTTTAAGGGTCTTGTGTGAACAAGCAGAGGCTTCAATATCAGCAACGAGGATCCTAAGAGATCTGAGAAATGTTCAGAGTCAAAGATGCAACTCCCTCTCCCCATCCCCCAGATTGAAAGGTGCGTGGGTGCTAACATGGGAATACAACTAACAACTAGAGTAGCAACCTATCAGATAACTTAGAGGATTAAACCTGCCAAAGATAGGTTGGGAGTAAGCAGAGCAGAGGGAGGAGGGGAAGACATAAATCAGAATATGTACCCCAAACACAGATTACAACCAAGTTTTGTAACTGCAACAGCTTACAGTGTGCATTTTTTTGCAGGTAATACTATGTCCAGATGCTGCATCAGAGGCTGCTCCTTTATCCCTGGGAGATCCCTGGGGATGTTTAGCCTGGAGAAGAGAAGGCTGAAGGGGGATCTGGTCAATGTTGATAAATATCAGAAGGGTGGGTGCCAGGCAGACGGGGCCAGTTTCTTTTCCTTGGTGCCCAGTGATAGGATGAGGCTCAACAGGCACAAACTGGAATCCAGAAAGTTCCATCTTAACATGAGGAAAAACTTCATTATGGTGAGGGTGACGGAGCCCTCAACAGGCTGCTCAGAAAGGCTGGGGAGTCTCCTTCTCTGAAGACCTTCAAAACTCACCTGGACACATTCCTGTGCAGCCTGCCCTAGGTGAACCTGCTGTGGCAGGGGGATTGGACTAGATGATGTCCAGAGGTTCCTTGCAACCTCTATCATTCTGTGATTCTGTGATCTATCAAACCCTGGTGAACACAAAGGTTTCAACAACCTAAACATGAATCCAAGTCCATACACACATCTCACCTCTCAGCCCTGACCCAGTACAGGCTCACAGGGACCAGAGCACATACAAAATACACAGAATATTGGAATGACCCTCATCAGTTTCCTCCTATTTTCCTTTTCTTGACTCCTAAATCCTTTCCCTATTGAATGGCACTTTAAGTCGTCTGCGTTTTTCCGAGATAAACACTTTAGTCTGTCAGCTTCAGGCCTCCTGAGGTGTGCATGATGTCCTTTCATTCCCCTTAGTCAAACCTGCTTTATTTTCTAGGAAATCCAGTTGGTTACAAGTATTTCAAAAAGAAATAATAAAGAAGAAAATAAACTTTTTAGCCTTTTTCCTGGAAAACAGACACTTCTATAGTAATTTTTAGGGTAAAAGGCACTGAAAGAGAGTACTAGAAATCATGAAAGAAGCCTGGAGTCTGAAATTAGGCACTATTAATCCAGGATTTGCAATTTAGGATTGATTTAGAGGTGCCTGACTTAAAAAAAGGACCTCACAAGGGCATGTGCTCAAGGCTGAGGCAGCATAAGGTATTTTTTAATAAGTTTGGGTTGTTGTAGGACAGCTAGAGGAAATTCAGACCAGATCTAGTCAGGGCTAGATACTCTGAGTGCAGTTAGCTCCATCCTAACAGATGGCATTGCTGCAAATGAGCTGAAGAAGAAGGTGGCACAACAAAGAAAGGGCACTGGGACAAGGAGTGGTGAAAATTACTTTTTTTTAATGAGTCATTCAGTTTAACCCCAAACTTCAGTCTTGGAAATGAGGGAAGAGTAGAATTGATGGAGAAGGGTGACTGACACCAGGCTGGACCATTTGCCCTCTCTTTTAGAAGGAAACAGGATAGAGGGAACAGTTAAAATTTTTTCTCCATGAAAGACCTCAGAAGAAATTAGTTGTTTAAAAATATTATCCTCAACAGAGACAGCTGGTGGATTCCTGTCAGACTTGCTTTATGCAGACACCGAGAGTATTTACAATGCCCCAGGGAAGAAATCAGTCCTGAGACTGACTCTTCCTGCAGCTCGGCAGCAGTACCCCAGAATTAGTGCTGGTGGCACATGGCAGCAGGGAACTCTCCTGGGAGAAGTGTGGGCTTGTCAGAGTAAAAATTATTTCAGGAGGCATCTAAACAAAGAGGGCTAAGAATCAGACAAGCTCAGTAATATTTTTTTTAAAAGTATGTTTGGGTAGTGTCTGAGCTTAGTGCAACAAGGTCAGCCCTTCTGAAGGGACTAGAACCAGCAGAGTAGCCTATAAAGTGATATTTTGGAGATATTGGCTCCAACAGCCTGCAGGCATTTGAAGTACATCACAGGAGTTCATTGCCTGAGGACAAATATAATTCATTACCCACATATCTAGCCCTAATATTTCTTGGTCTAACTCCATTTCAGTGAAGACTTGAGTCCAGTGGAATTACATTGGCACAGGGAAGGGGCTTCAGAGTAACAGCTCTCTTACTGCTAAATGATAAAGAGGCAAAAATATTCTGCCTTTTCCATCTTTTTCAGAAGTGCCTGATCCCGAACTGGCAGAAGTCAATAGGGAGTTTTTCCATGGACTTCAGATGTTGGATCATAACATCCCTGGGAGCTGGAGCACTTCACTCCTTTACCAACCACTTCCTTATGACAGATAAAGGAGCTGCAAATATCTGAATTTATGGTAAAAGTCCTCACTAGCCATAAAATGCAGATAACTGAAAAGCTGCAGCAACTCCTATAAAATTGCTGTAGCTAAAGTTGAGATTGTTGTTTTGGGGTAAATCATATCTGTGTTGTCTTTAGCCATTTCAAGTTTCAAAATTATGGTTATTTTCCCTCTTTTTCTTTCATAAACAAGAAAGCAGTTGTTCTGTAATAGGCTTTCTAACAAGTAATGAGATCAAGGTAAAATGAAAGTTAAATATTACTCCATTCCCTTGGCACTGTTATTTCAATGTTCCCAACATTATGAATGTCAGAGTACCTTGGAGTGAAATAACAGCAGTTTACCAGATATAAAGAGTGGTTATTTTTCCTTGCTTGCCTCACTTAACAGTGGATTGAACAAAGTAATAGGGAATAATAAAGGATAGGTCCTGCTAGGTGGAGATTTCTTTCAGACCAGAAACAGAACAAGCAGCTCAGAGCAAGGATGAGGGCTCAGACAGAAGCTCTGCAAGGTGAGTGCTGTGGTGTACAGGCTTTGGCGGTGTCCCTTGAATGAACTCATGTCCTCAATGGAAAAGTCTTAGGGTTCGATCTGTAAAGGGCCCTACTAAAGCAGTTCAGGATAAGGCTCTGAAGAGGGCAACAGATGGTGCTGAGCATCTACCAGCTCGGACAGCAGAAATCACCCATCTCCTTTTTCTCTGAATTGTGGAGGTGGGGGAAAGGAAACAAAATTCTAAATCCATTTATATCTAAGACATGTCTGGGATAGGAGATATTTTCAAGTCCATCCCTGTCAGATTTAGAAGGGGGAAATGACTCTGTGTCTTCTACCTCCCAAGGCAGCTGTTCAGCAGGCTGCCGACACAGCCTGGAACAAGATTTCCCTCGTCTCCCCAGTTCAGGTTGTCCCAGCGAGTGTAAGAATTAAATATTAATTGAACCAGAGAGACCTGTGTGAGAGAGAGAAAGCATAAGCGATGCTATCTGGAACAGCTTCAGCCTGGGAAAGGGCGAGGGAGGGTTTGCAGAGCTGGTGATGCCCTGCCTGCAGAAGCAGCTCTGGGTCCACATCCCTGCTTCTGCTGGTGAGCACTCCTGCAGCGACGCACTGGGGTATGCCCCTGCAAAAATAACATCTGCCAGGGGGAGCGGAGCAAAAGCTGTTCCACCTAGCAGCGGCAAAAATAGTGAAATCGTTGTGTCTGGGGAATATGCTTGAAGGCGAGGGGGGGTGGATGTTGGTCAGCACAGCTCCAAGGCTTACAGAGAGAGCAATTCATGGAATGTTGCCTGCTCTCTGCAGGGTTACTCAGCTTCTGCCCAGGGACATCCGAAATGGAGTGCCCTCCACAGTGAAATGTTGCAGCTGTGCCACTGCCAGATACTTCTGCAAGACATTTTAGGACTGGAAGTTAAGAAAAGAGGGGAAAAAACCCAGCTTGATCTGACTGAAGCATCCAACTAATGGTAAAAATATAAAAGTCCAAGAGCGATCAGCACTGGGATCACTTTTTGCTCTAGAAGGCAATGCCGTTTTTGTGCTAGGGGGTTTGGACAGCTCATGGAATTGTACACTAATAACTCCTGGGGAAGAAATATTTTGGAGGTCATAGAGCATCTAGACAGCAAAATAAAGGCTTGGTTCTGGCAAGGTAGACCCTGGATTCAGTGTCACAAGTAACAAAGTCAGTAACAGATTCCAGTCACTTGGGTAAAAAGATGAGTGAGGCAACTCTTTCATGTTATAGTGCGTAGCTGTTTGGCCATTAGTTCACACTGCTGCATCTCCAGTGCAGTATCAAACACAAGCTGGATTGCAGGTTTGCCTCTAAGGGATAGAGCCAGGTTTTTGTTATACCACGAATAAAGGTATATCCTGCTAAACTTCCCAGAGTGAGGTATGTAAGAGGATGGTCTTGATTTTATCCAAGATTATTTTCATCTGGATTGAGGAAGTACGGCTACAAAGAGGACGCAGCATTTGTTGGTTATAGAGCAAAGTCTTAGTATTTGTCAGGGATGTATCTGAGTTTCAGGAGATGAGAGCTGAGAGTACCTTGATATCAGCATTGTTGCATTTAATATGTGTATTTTGATTGTAAAAGAGCAAGCAGTACTGTTGCCAGCAGCGTGAAAAGCCACAGGCTTATAACCACAGGAGCTGTTGCCTTTACCACAGCACTAATGACAGAAAGCAAATTATGTGCACAGAAGTTAAAAACACAGTAAGAAAGTTGACTTTACTTTTGCAGAGTTTGGAGCTAGAGCTGAAGAAATTTAGGGGATGTTGGGTTGTATCAACGGTTATTTATGATGCTGTGAATGAATGAAATATCCTCTGCATTAATCCCCTCTGAAAATACAAGGCTTTCCTATGCCTTATGTCTTTTTAAAACTTATAATACAAAACAGAGCCCATAGAAAAATATATGGGCAAACATAAATATGAGGGTTTTTTCCTTCGATGCATCCGTGCAGCATCAGTATCTATAAATTTATATTATAGCTCTACTGCCATCAAGTGATAGAAAGATTTTTTAGTGAAGATATCAAAAAAAAAAAAAAAGGCTGTGTAAGTTACAGGGCTCTTACACAGAACTGAGGCATATTTAATATTCCTCCCTGCCTCTTCCCCATGCATGGTATCTATGGTTACCCATGGGAAACCAAAAAACTCCTCATGAACTGCAGCCCAAGGAAAGGCAAGGAGCCTAATTAAAGTACACGTCAAGATTTAATTATTGTTTGTGGGTAGCACAGATGAAAAAAAATCCACATGAGTGGCCTTTCTTAACTCTTGCCTCACATAACATGCAGGAAGTAGTAAGAGCAATGGCTTGTTGCTACCAGCAAAGCTGTTAGAGCTCAGAAATTGTCTGTCTGCCATTTTCCTTTCCTTGGTAGCTGCTCTTGTCTGCAAAATATGGGGTGTTTCAGCAGAGTAGAGGGGGGAAAGCAGAAGAACAGGCTGAGCAGCCTTTCAGTACTTCAAGGTGGCCTAGAAGAAAGATGGAGACAGTCTTTTTAGCAAGGCCTGTTGTGACAGGACACGGTGTAATGGTTTTAAACTAAAAGCGGGGAGAATTAGACTAGGTAGAAGGAAGACATTTTTTACAATGAGGGTGGTGAAATGCTGGCACAGGTTGCCCAGAGAGGTGGTCAATGCCCCATCCCTGGAAACATCCAGGGTCAGGCTGGATGAGGCTCTGAGCAACCTGCTCTAGTTGCAGATGGCCCTTCTCACTGCAAGGGGATTGCACTAGATGACCTTTAACAGTTTCTTGCAACCCAAACTACTCTATGGTTCTATGGCATGGTCCAGAGCAGGTTACACCTAGAGCAGTTGCCTTAAGAACTGTGAGACATTGTGATGAAACCTAAGAAACACTACGAATCACATCTGGGAGGATTTTTTGGCACAGTCCTACAGAATCTGGGGTTTTCTCTTAAGAGAGATACCACTGAGGAAAGCCAACTCTCTGGGACCTTTCCCACAACAGTGGTGTCTGTGCTGCAGTGCCTCTTTTTGCACTTTACTGCCTGACCGCTCTCTCCTTGGTGCCTTCAAAAGAGCTACCTGTCATAGTAGCTCCAGTCTCCACAATGACTTTATCATCTGCCAGTGACAAAGAAGGGAAATTGCTAAGACCTAACACACCACTTCACTGCACAAACATGGAAAAAATCAGTTTTCATGGGGTACCAAAAGGCACCTTTGTCTTAGAAGCATCCCTTCTCCTCCTAAACCTGATTAACAGCAGATCTTCAGCTAGTGTTTCATCTTGCTTTCTACTACAGGAAATCAGTAGGATTTGAGTTGGAAATACAGTGCTAGAAATGGGAGACTGAGGGATTAAACTGATGGTGACTCCACTGATGTCAGAGAAGCTATGGGAAAATGAGCTTGGGCCAAGTAGTTGCTTGTGATTAGATTAATAGACCTGCTGTCCATAACAGCAATGGCTTGTGTCTGGCACGTCTGACTGGGATTAAAGACAGTAAGGTCAGTTCTGCCTTTTGCACCCTTCTGCAAGAGAGCTTTGCAAGACTTGGCCTCTGTGCCACACACCATCCAAAACGCACATTGATGACTCTGCTTTGTGCTGTTTCTGGAAACTGCAAATATCTCTGCTCAATACAAATACAACACAAATCACAGGCTGCTTGAACCTGAGTACCCCAAAATAGCCTTTTTACAGCCATGACCTCAGGCTTGAATAGGACTAAAATGAGATGTACTTCAGGAGGTTTTTTCTGCTTAGTTGTGAAGAAGTTGCATAGTATTAAAATTGAGTTCAGCACAGGTTACGTTGTATGGAAGGGAAAGGGAGGCTATTCACAGGCACACAAAAAACCCTTGGGGTCAGAGTCCACTTCCTAGGTGGTCAGGATTAGGTTATTTCTTTGTAAGGCATTTTGAATACCCGTGGAATTGAAGACACAATACCGAAACACAGAGCCTGGACACTCAGCCAGGCTGTGTGGCAGAAATAAATCAGAAGAAGCTCTAAAGGCTTGGAGTCCTTTGGGTGATTAATGGCAAAAACAGCACTTGCCATCCAGTAGAATATGGTAGACTCCTGAAGCCAAAGTAGATCTGACAAGACCCAAGCTAACCACTTTGGGAGACATAAAAGGGAAAAATGTCCTAATAAAGCAGAAGGACTAATAATGGACTGAGGATATTTGTTCCAATTGCCCTGAATTTTGTTTGGAGCGTAAGACCATCCAAAGAGACATTTATGGACTAAGGCAGCTGAGTATCAGGTCTGCCTGTCATGTCTCGATCAAAATAAATGGAAAAGGGAAACAATGTGAACAAAGGATAAAAAAGAAGGATGGAGACAGCACAAGGCAGCAAACAAGACTGTTATTTTGCACTTTTTTCCCCCCCTGATTTTTATTTATTTTCTGTGGACTCCTGTCACAACAGTATGCTTCATGAGCTGGGAGATGCTATATGCCTGAGTGACGTTGCAAGGAGGAAGGTGTATTCAAACACTTGGACCTACCTTTTATTTTTATTTTTCTATATGTAAGCAATCACACACAGGTACTATGAACATATATAAGTCTACGTGCTCAGTTGTGCGTGCATATATAAAAATTAAAGAAAGGTCAGAATGGGGAAAAAAATAGATATATATCTCAATTTTAGACAATTTACTTTTAACAGTCAGTGACACACAAAAGGCCATTTCCATGCAGCAATGTAGCCTTTTCTTTGGAGTGCAGCAAGTTAGATAGAAGAATAAAAGTTCAATTAAGAGCTGGCTTGCCTGTGACTGATAATGGTTTTGACATTTGCAGAGTCTCCTGACAACAATGCCCAGGCAAAGTGGGGAAAAGGAAATCAAAGAACAAGTTCTTTGTGGATGGCAATGAGAGGGTTTAAATATTTGAGATTTTGTACTCAAGGCCTCAGAAACAACCCTTCCCACCATGCAAAACTGTGCCAAACTTTTTAGCTTTCCAAGGAGCTGTGTTGTCCTTTCTGAATAAAAACTGTAGCTTTGAGGGGACTTCCCTGAAAGGTGTTAAATAACAAGAAATGTTTATTTAGCTTGAGCAACTGTCCTGTTCATCACCACTGCCATGAACAGAGAGGTAAATGTAGGGAGAGGAAGGAAATCGCTGGCAGACTGCCAGCCTAAGCTTTGCTTTTGATCCTCTCAATTAAAGTAGCATCCTTCTAATCTTAGGAAGATCCAGAAGGTAAATTCCCATCAGGCCTGACTGAGGCTCCCAGAGCACTGTGCATAAAAGCTCTCTCAACCCAAGCTCTTGACTGAGGCATCTGGGGCAGAGAGTGCCACTTGCTCTCTTCTCTGAGGTTACGGTTGTATTTTCAGGCATGGTTAAGATAAAATAAAGTTCAGTGGCACTGCCTGCCTGGGATAAAACTGGTGCCATCTCTTTGAATCTCACTGCCCTATTGCTCTTGCAAATGCCTTGATTGAAAATGTGCATATTCACCAGAGAATGTCCAAAATTCAGAAAAATTGAATTTTTACTGCTTCCTTTGCACACTCGTACAAAGAGTTGACATGAAATGCACTTCTGTTTGCACTGACAGCTTTAGGGGGAGAAGAGAAAAGAAAGCTTAGTTTTAAAACTCAGCTTAATGGATCAGAAGCAACCAGAATTAGAGCCTCTTCTCCATTCACACTTCTGAGCGAACATGAACTAATTATTCCAGTTAATAGCTTCTGAGGTAGGCACAGAGGAGCAATATATAGGAGACTGCATAGGAAGAGAGATCAAATGACCTACTAAAGCACAGAAAGGTGTCCCAATATATCATGTCAGTGGCCCAGATAGTTTAACATGACCACTGTAATAAGATCAAGTCCAGGTCACTTTAGAGGTAAGTACAAGCACATGCACTGGGATGTGTGGCATTCCCTGGAGATGCTTCACCTTTCTTGACAACATCTGGAGCTACACTGTCAGTACACCCATATGTCCCTCCAGTGCCTTGGGCAATGAGCTCCTCATAGCCTGTAACGCACTTCTGCTCACAGGAGCCCCATGGGCTAGGAAAGCTCACCACAGTGGGCAGCTGAAGCAGAGAAGAGCGCTAAGAGATCTGCAACAGTTACTCCCAAGTCATATTTTAGCAGGGTGACTCCCCTCACATTGTAGTTTATGCATCCAGGCAGCAGGGTTTATATTGCCTTTGAAACTTTATGAGAGTTCCTGGCTTCTAATGTGATGTTTCCCTCGAGTGTGATGTGGCTGATAAGCAAGGAGACAAGACCTGCTGCTGTAACATGTCACAGAGATTTGCTCAAGAGCTTCAGGCCAGGGGGGTTTGAATGTGAAGAGCCAGGCTTCCAGTCTCAGATGCAGAGAACATGGTTATTTTGCTGTTTATAGCTCATTAATTTATTACTCAAGGCCTGTACTGAGGGTCTGTCTTTCACATGACATCTTACAACTTGACATAATAGAGTAATTTTGGAAAGAGAAAGCAGAGCCATCAACTTGTCAGGTCTTTTTTAGCCAGTGGATGGATTTTGCATCAAACAAAACATGAGTGTATCTGTATGCACATGCAATACATGCATGAATCCACACACATGTATCACTCATGCATCAATGTGCTTCACTCCCTGTTCTTAAACTGTAAGAATCCACCAAATCTCTGCTGAGCACTCTGCTGTTATTATTCAGACTACTAACACAGAGGAGAAAGGAGGGTTTTGAACAAAACCCCAGCAGATTCAGCTGACAGAGTCATGCTGTTTTGACCTTTTGACCTCTCCTATTTGCTCCTCAGTCTCTGTCATCCAAGACTGCCTAGAAAACTTGAAGAGAATGTAGAGAGTGAAAATAAGAGTCCTTAAACACAGAAGTATGGTGTTTCTTGGTTGTCATTAGAAAGATTTATTTAGGGGTATTAAGGAGAGTGTCTAGTAGGATGAAGTGCCTTTGCCTTTGTGAAGAGGAGCTCTGCTTCCAAATGGCTGCTGAAAAGGATAGCCAAGACTTTGAATATTCAGTACCAGCACCACCCATGCTGATAGAATCTTACTTTCTCTCTAGATCTTTTGAAAACAGTCATTTCTCGTACACTTGAAACCCATAATATCCACAACACTATCACAGACAGGTATGTGAAGCAGTTAAACAAGGTCTATCTTGGAAAGAAAACATGCTTAAGCCAAGATGAACAGTCCAGCTTGTTATGCAAGCAGAAATGCAACACTAGCCTTTTCAAAACCTTCCCACAGACCCTCTTCTTTCCGCAAAAAATCCAAAACAAAACATGGCAATTTGAGTAGAAACAAGGTGCTATATTTGTGAGTGTGCCTGTGTTTGTTTATGTTTCATTTTTGTTTTACTTGTCATGTACTGCTACCAAAGTGAAAATCCACATTTTGGGTAACAGCTGGTGGAATTTCTATTTTAGCACAATTTTAGCTTAATAGAGAAAAGATAGCTAAGAAGAGTTCACCTGGAAGTTTTGCAGAAGAATATTTCAAGAAGCAACTAGGAAGGGATGACTGATGTCTTCTAGTATTCAAGCAGAGGGAAACTTTTTCAAGAATGAGGTAAGGGATCAAAGCATGAGGACAACTACTCTAGCCCTGCATCTTGATCCCTGTCAGTGGCTAACATGGGTGTTTCGAGTGGATATAAGAACAAGGTAGGTAAGTAGTGATCCTGCCCCAGTCATGCTCTTCCAGCTCCAATGATCTTGAGACTTTCTGCTTTACAGAAATGTCTTTGAGCTTTAGAGTCCTCAGAGGCTTTTTCTTCATCCAACTGTTCTTTGAAGCCATCAGAAGGTTTGGTACCCAAAACATCCAAAGATCAGACAATGGGCTCCCTAGTTTAACAATGTGTTTTATGGAGAGACGCTACCTATTGCTTTCATCTGATACCTCATTTGATGTTTTATAGTATACATATTATAAAAGTCCATGAATAAAGACAAGAGACGGCATCCAAAGATGGTTAGGAAGGAAGTCTGCAAAGAGCAAAATCAGTTAGAAGAGAAAGAGGTGAATGGGGAGCTCTAGGAAAAGACAAGCTGCCAAAGTCATAGTATGCTTCCAGTACAGATGTACTGGCAACTAACAGAGGTCTGACTTTTTTTGCTGTATACAATGCAAAAGAAGAGCTACATGATTGATTTCCCATAGGTATTGAATCAGCATGAAAGACTTTGATACCCACTGAAAACCACGGAATACAGTGCTGAAGGCAAAGGGAATATGGTATAAGGAGCTTTGTACAAGACTCATGATAAACAAGGCAAAAAGCATCCCTTGAGCACAGTGATCACGGAAATCATTATCCCCGAGCAGAGGGCACACAATGTGCGCCATGGAGACAGAGTGCAGGGCCCTGTGCTGCAGCAGATGGAAGACCATGTCCCATCCCTCTCTCCTGGGTATTGCACCCACAGCCCCAAGACTCCCCTGGGCGTCACCTGCATGGCTGCCCAGCACAGAGGCTTCACTGCATGGCTAAGCAGAGGTGGAAGAGCCGCTGAAGTGGATCAGGTTATGGGCTTCTTATGTCTGCTAATTGTGCTTTATAAACTACAAAGCATATGACATTGTATACTGGTAAAGCTTTGTCCCAAAATCGTGTTCGTTAAATATGCACAGGTATGTCATACTAGTGTATATTATTGCTCTGATTAGGTTAAGGTGGCTCCCACAATACAGGAGATGAGGCTTTCCATGGGAGGCTTCATGGACTATTTAAGAGTTACTGTCCTGTTTACATATCTCCTATAGTTAGGTCATAGTGACATGAACTCTATTCTTGACTCTGATATTGATTTACCGAAAAGGATGTGCATTTCAAAAGGTTTCATATTCTTCTGGGAACTGGATAAACAAACACACTGACCTGTTACAGCAAATACTATGTACCTATTGGGATGTTCATCTTGCACAAGGTAATAGCAAAATGAGAAAGCAGGATGAAACTTTCTTTTTTTTGTAACTGTATCTATCCTAGGGAATTAAAAGAAAAGAGGGAAAGAAGAAAGTTTTGTTTTCTTTAAGTTTAGCTTAGTAGCAAAAATGAAATTCCATGGACAACATAAAAGATCGCTTTGATACAGCTGCAAGGGAACTGCAGCTAGCTTCAGATTTCTTGGGACAAATGTGTAGATTTTCAAAAAATGACAAATGATTTATTTCTATCAGAGAAATGTCATCAGGCAGAAATAATGGGGGCCAAGGCTTTGTCAGATTATATCTTATCACTAGTCCATCAAGTTAGGGCTTTGCCTCCAGAACTGATCAGCACCTGGTGTTGCAAAAGAAAGGAAAAAAAAAAGAAAGCGCTCACCATGCAGTTGGCGATGCTGAAAAGCCATAATTGGAAGGAAAGCTACACAGAGTTGTACTGACTTTGCCATGACTGACAGCAATAGAGAAAAACTCAGAAATCCGGCTTTGATGCTGGGAAGGGCTTCTCCAGCTTTCTGATGGAAGCAGCTCACTAAAGTATTACTGGTTTCTCTTCTAGCACACATGATTGGAGAGTAACATCCACTGGGCTTCATCACCAGCTAATACAACCACGAACCAAATACTCATTATGCTGCTGTGCTTTTGTTCCCAAAACCAGACCCAAATTTCTGCATTTCCTTTAGTCTCAGTTAATTTCAGGATCTCTGTCTTGCACTTTCTTTGGCCCACAGCTCTGGGGATCCAGGAAGCTGGATCCTCTTTTCAAACTTGAGTCCACTCCCTGGAAAGCCAGGATGAGCCTATAGCTACAGAGCATAACTTTGAATGACTCCAGAGATAGACAGCTCACAGACAAATCCAAGATGATCCAACAGAACACAGTATTTGGCACTCTGAGTAAAGTGCCACTGTAATTTGTGTGAGGTTGGAAAGATACTGACACCCTCTATTACTCCTAAATAAACATTGCACACAAGACCAGATGCAATCCTGTCCCAGAAATGAGGATTAGAGAGTAGGAGGACAGAAAAAGAGCAAGTGGTCATGTAGCCCCTGACCCAGAACATAACCATTGTACCAGACAGAGATAATAGGGACTGTAATCACCTTATTTGTCTCTTTTCATCTAAGCCTTCTACTTTCTTAACTTGCCAAGTCTTCTCAAACGTGTTAAAATGAAAAGCACAAATTCACTGGGCAGGTTTTATGAAGCCAGTGAGTGATTTTCTGTAGATTTCCTCCTGGGCTCACATTCACACACAGGAATGCTCAAGGGAAAGAAAGGCAAAACAAAAAAGGGAAATTCAGAAGAGCAAATCTTGAAAGCCATTATTGCAATAAACTTCTGTGCACAACAGAAAACTTTCTCATAGAAAACATCACTGAATAATTTAAAAATTATTTTTCTCATCATTCAAAATACCAAACAGGCAAAACCTGCTTAAAAATAAATGCAGAAAACCTGAGATAAATTCCTGCAAATAATTTTTCAGGGTTTGTAGAAGTTGTTAATGGCTACATTTGTTCAGCCTTTAAAAATTTTGCTTGAGCGTCATTCATATTAGATGACCTCTTGCAGTAAGCATGCGGAAAACTCCTGAAATCCTTGTAAAATCACTTTAATCCATCTCTGGTGTTAACCATTTGAGGCATTTCTACTTCCCTGCTCTGCTTCCTGCCACCTTTGAGAAATTGTTTTGATACTTATTCCTTTCCCTCAGAAATTATTTCACAGCAAAGGAAATAAAAAATTACAACAGACCACATAACTTAGTACCCTTTAAAACATACTCTTCCAACTGCAGTAACAACTTCACTCTTGAGCATTTTCTATGAAACTAATGGCCAACTGTCTTAATGCCCTGAAGTCTTGCTTCAAGCGATCAACTCTCCCAGTCAATCATTAATCCCTCCAAATAAAAGCCCTGGGCCTTGGCATTACTACTTAAATATAAAAAATTCATTATTATAACACTTTATGGTGTCATTCACAGGATAAAATTTCCAGATCACTCTTCTGGTTTCTTCATAATGTCATAGAAATGCTAGCCGGAGGAGATCTCTGGAGATCTCTAGTTCAATTTCATGCTCAAAGCAGGATCATCAGTAACACATCTGCTCAACCATGGCTTCATCTAGCAGAACCTTGAAACCTCAGATTTCACTGCAACTCTGGGCACTTTTCCTAGGGCTGCACCACCTGTGTGGTAAAAAGTTTACCTGAAACCAGGCCGAGTCTCCCGACCTGCACTTTGTGCCGCTGCTACCTCCTCTGCCCTTGCTGAGAAAGATCTCAGCTCTCTCACCTTGCAGCTCCCCTTCAAGGAGCTGCAGGCTGCTGTTGGTTTACCAGCCCTGGCAAGCCCAAGTCCCTCAACCACCCCTGCAGAAGACCTGCTCTAGCCCTGGCTGGATGGTGGCCCTTCATGGATGGTGGCCCATTCTCTCCATGTCCCTCTCCATCTGTGGACAGTTTTCCAGGTACACTCTCAGCAGCACCAGCCATGGGGAAACAACTTCCCCTGCTTTCTGGCTACGCAAGCTGTGACTCACCACAGTAGGAGTGCATTTCCACATCCTATTTCACCTGGCAGCCCCTGTTAGCCCCAGGTCCCTCCCAGTGAGGCTGCTTGCAGGCAGTCAGCTCCCAGATGGTTTCTCCACCAGAAGAACAGAGGTTTTCACTTCCCCTTGTCAAACCTCATGGGGTTTTTTCAGCCCTGTCTTCAAATTAATCCAGATCCCCATGGGCAGCCGCTCTGTCATTTGTCACACCAGACTCTCCCCCTAGTTTAGTATCATCCACAAATTGCTTTTTTTATGCTGCTGGTTTTGGTAACACAGCTAGAGTGAAGAGACCGTTTAAATGTCACCCCTGGTGTGTTTGCTCATGGTAGATGGTTTGTGTAAATTAGAGTCTCCTTCTTTCCTTGCTGTGCTGCCTGCTGACCCCATCCTGCAGCTGAATTAGTTCTGCCTTAATAGATTTTCCCTGAGTATTTCAATGCTGCAGTATAAAGCCTCATTTCATAGTGATTCCTGAAATGAAAGTACTTCAGCACCCAGCAGTCTGAATCATCTGTGGGACTGAACTTCCTTGCAAGCTTCCAGAGGCATCAAACTTCTGCTGCGGTAGCTGAGAGCAGCCATGGACATGTTTCCCCTGGGAGGATGAAGCAGTCTCTATACCTCTTAGTGCAAGGATTTACTAAAAAGTTTACCTTTTTAGCTCCTTCACCTGTGAACAACAAGAATTTCCCTGCTTGCTTTCATTTCCTTTCTGCAGAATGAGTTTTATTTTTCACAAATATATGAGAATTCCCACCTACCACATCTCTTTGTGAAAGAAATGGTCTCCTTCCCAGGCATAGATCACTGGCCTGAATAGAAACAGTAAAGTTATAATACTGCCCTTTACTTTATCCTTCGTCTCCCTCCCTTTCTGCTCTTTAAAATTCATCTCTTTAGTAGCTTAAAGGAGTAGCTGCTCCTAATCCATAGAATCATAGAAAGGTTTGGGTTGGAAGGGACCTTCAAATCGTCTAATTCCAACCCTCCTGCCATGACAGGGACACCTCCCACTAGACCAGGTTGCTCAAAGCCCCATCCAGCCTGGCCTTGAACACCTCCAGGGATGGAGCATCCGCAGCCTCCCTGGGCAACCTGTGCCAGTGTCTCACCACCCTCAGAGTGAACCAAGCAAGTCTCAAGCATCCTGAGAGTTTCCCTCAACCTCT
The DNA here is from genome assembly GCA_033124195.1 of Coracias cyanogaster. Lineage (NCBI taxonomy): Eukaryota > Metazoa > Chordata > Aves > Coraciiformes > Coraciidae > Coracias > Coracias cyanogaster. Next base: position 33,622 of record JAVSBS010029275.1, on the reverse strand, counting down.
CCCATCCCTTCCCAGTTTATCAAGACTCTCACTTCATTTCACCATAATTTATCAGGCCTCCACAGTCAAACTGAAAAACATTAAGCCTTGCTTGCTGTGAGAATCCACCTGCTTTACGCAGCAATAGAGGTGCCAATACAGTTCATGTTGATAAAGAGTGTTTCTACCTGCGCAGCTTTTAGACTCCAGGGAGCCAGTAAAAGCCAGGGCAAAGAGATTTTATATTCTGCTAAGAAAAAAAATACAATTATTGCCATGGAGAGGCTGGAACACAAAAGACCTCGGATATCTCCATTTACACTGCAACAGCCGTCAGCAGGGCCCAGAACAATGGTATCTGGGAGAGAGTCCTGCTCCCTCCAGAAGATAGATTAATTCAATAGGCAGGAAAACACTTCAGACTGAGAAAGCGATACCCTCTGAGTTGTAACAGGCTCCAAGAACTTGGTGCCAAGCCACCAGCCCAAGCCAGTGCCCTTGGAAGGCAAAAAAAAAGAAGAAAAAGATGTTAAGATAGAAGCAAACAGGCTCAGTTTAGGTCTCACTGGTCAGCTGGAAGTGAAAGGCAATTTTAAGCCTTGGTTCAGTGGATGCACATTTTGAAAGCAAAAGGAGCTACACGGTTAAAAATAGACAGAGCCATGAGTAAAAATATCAAGGCCCAGGAGCTTGAAGTTGGGTGTTTGCGCAGGCCATTAGAGGAAGTCTGAGAACTCCTACTTGAAGCAATGCCCCCAGCTCAGAGAGTCCCTGCCCATGGCAGCGGGGTGGAACTAGATGATCCTTAAGGTCCCTTCCAACCCAAACCATTCCATAATTCTATGATTTCTTCTCTGCCACTTTACCTAAACCTGCCTCAGCTCAGTGCTCTCACAGCAGCTTCCACCTCCAACAGACGGCCACCAACTCGGAGCTACAAACAACCTGAGAAATGCTGGACACACCTTCATCAAGGTGCTTTTTCTGTTTGGCCTTAACAGAACCACACAGCCCACATTAACAGAAGAAGTTTTAGTTGTCACTGGTCAGAACGGTCCAACCCTGCCGCAACATTGCCGCAATGAATTGTAGAGTTTCCCAAGAAATCAAATTCAGTGCCATATTGTGGAAGACTATTACAATACATGCGACAATTACAATAGAATCATAGAATGTATTGGGTTGAAGGGACCTCTAAAGGCCATCTAGTCCAACTCCCCTACAATAAGCAGGGACATCTCCAACTAGGTCAAGTTGCTCAGAGCCCCATCAAGCCTGACCTTGAATGACTCCAAGGATGGGGCCTTCAGCACCTCTCTGGGCAACTTGTTCCAGTGATCCACCACCTTCACATCAAAGAACTTTTTCCTAATGTCCAACCTGAACATTATGGAGGACTCGCTTGTGTAGAGGATTCACTGACATGTATAGCCCAGCAGCAGGGTTTCCTCCACCACAACGTCAAGGTTTTTTTTCCCCCCAAACCCTGCAAACAGCTTTGCTTGTTTGGGTTTTTTTCTTTTTCCAGCTTGAGATTTACATTCCTTACATTTACATCTAGGATTTACATTTCTTCTGAGACAAACGTGAATTGTGTCAAGCAGGAGGAAACGCAGAGGAATACAAGGCTGGAGAGGCCAAACATCGAGTAAGACCTTTTTAAACTAGTCACAGGCGTTTTTAATAGAGGGGTGGCAAAAGGGAAAGGAATCATTATAAAAGAATTGAAGTCATTCTTTCCTGCTACATTATTTGCATTTTTTTTTTATGTACACCAAACCAGCTCCTTCAAGGGAGGTGCCCCATTCACTCTAACCCTCAGGCTTCATTCACAGCCAACCAATCTTTTTTTTTTTTTTCCTCATGGTGTGACTTTCCAGCGAAACTTAAACACGTTTGTTTCATGGGAACGCAATGATGTCATCCAGCTGATAACTGAAGCACTCAATGATCAACAGAATTATTCATAAAACGCATTAGTATTACTGTCAAAGGCAAGTGCTTTGATCTTGCTGAAACAAAACTCAGTTTATTGGGATTGGTTTGCTTCCAGCATTTTTTCCTCGAAAAAAATGTGCTATTTCATCCTGGGTCAGGAGAAAAGGAAGCTTAAGTGTCAGAAATTCCCACAGAAACAAAATGTCACATTATGACCAGGTCAGGCTCTTCTCTAGTGATCAGTCATTCATTTATTGTTGTTTCTCTCAAGCTGCAGAAACGAAAGTGCTTCCTGCCACTGCGGTGAACTTGTTGACCTTGGTTGAGTTCAGTCGCTCTGCTCTGTAGCCCTTTTGCGCGTTCAAAGAAAGAATTTGTAAAGAGGGAACTTTGCACATCTCGCAATGTTGCTTTCACAGGATATGTGGAGAGATGGATTTCATCATGTAAATGATGAAAACTCAGAAAATTTGCAGATGACATCAGATTAGGTGGGAGTGTTGATCTGCTTGAGGGTAAGAAGGATCTACAGAAGGACCTGGAGAGGCTGGAGCGACGGGCTGAGGCCAAATCATATGGGCTTCAACAAGGCCAAATGCTGAGTCCTGCACTTGGGTCACAACAACCCCATGCAAAGCTACAGACCTGGGGAGGAGTGGCTGGAAAGCCCCAGGTTCCTCTCTACTGGCAGATGTTCACTGACAGCTGGCTGAACACGAGACAGCGCGTGCCCAGGTGGCCAAGAAGGCCACCAGCATCCTGGCCTGTATCAGGAATAGTGTGGCCAGCAGAACTAGAGAAGTTATTGGCCCCCTGTACTCAGCACTGGTGAGGCCACACCTTGAGTACTGGGTTCAGTTTTGGGCACGGCAGAAAAGAGAGACATTGAGGTGCTGGAGCAGATCCAGAGTAAGGCAACAAAGCTGGTGAGGGGTCTAGAGCACAAGTCTTACGAGAAGCAGCTGACGGAACTGGGACTGTTTAGACTGGAGAAGAGAAGGCTGAGAAGAGACTTCATTGCTCTCTACAACTACCTGAAGGAGGTTGTAGGGAGGTGGGTGTTGGTCTCTTCTCACAAGTCACAACTGATAGGACAAAAGGAACTGGCATCAAGTTAAGTCAGGGGAGATTTAGGTTGGACATTAGGAAAAACTTCTACACCAAAAGGGGTGTCAAAGACTGGAACAGGCTGTCCAGGGAAGTGGTTGAATCAACATCTCTGGATGTATTCAGAAGCTGTCTAGATATGGTGCTCAAGGATATGGTGTAGAAGTGGGCCTGGTAGAGATAGATAATGGTTGGACTTGATGATCTTAAAGATCTTTTACAATCATAGAGATTCAGTGATTCTGTGAAACGTTGCACATACAAACCACCAAAAGACAGTTCAGTCCACGGGGACAGGTACAAATCACAGACAAAATAAATCCTCAAATTCAGACAAGATGAGTCAACCTTAAAACCGCTTAACTAAAAATTATTCAGTACCTGCTACCAGTGAGCATTATTAAAAGAAAAAAGCCAAACCCTGGCACCCCTGTGGAAGAGAAACACAAGCAGCTTTTGCTAGGCTAGCAGAAACCCTTGGAATAACAGAGCATTGCTCTAATGCAACAGTCATTTGCAGCCTCTCCCAGAATATAATCTAAAGCTCCGTAAAATTACAAATCCAAAATGTTACATCTTGGCCCCATTACGGGAAAAAAGGTAGGATTTCACTGTATAAAGTTTGCTCCTTTGAGCATTTTAGAAGCCACTCCCTACCTTCCATCAGCTGCCAGACAGGATGAATTATTTACACCTCATTAGAAATACAACAGCGGGCATTAAGAGCACTGGGAGACTTAAAAGGGAAAACAAAGCAACTTGTGGTTTTAAACACAAGTCCTGTGTTTTAGGTGTTACCTCCTGTAAAATGGCTTATTGCCTTCTGCAGAGGGAGAAGAGCTACCTGTAAAAAACTGCATTTTAAGGTGGTCTGCCTCCTGGTGGAAAATCTCTACTTTTCATCCCAAGATGCAAGTCCAGGCACAGATATACCAGAGGGGTCCGTGCCTCTCAGCACTACACAATGAAACACAGGACAGTCATGGCCACAGAGCTGCAAAGCCCTGACCATTAACCCTCAGCACTTGTGGGCTTCACCCACTGCCGCCTCCACCCACAGCCGTGCCTCCACCAGCAAGACAGGGCACTAAAAAAGAGACCTTTTCACCATCAGATATGGCTCTTTCCAGTTAAATATGGGGCTGAAAAAGTTAAACACGTACAAGGATGTTTGCTAAGATGGTAGGACCAGGTGTGAGCTCTACCCTCCAGCTAGAGGTGGCACAAGGACTGGAAACCACAAGATAGGTGGGCAGAGCACAGGACTGAGGGAAAGGACAGTCAAAGAGGGGACAGGAAAACCGCACACTGGGACGTGGAGGAAAAACAAGGCTCACAGGTTCTCCAAACATCTTCTCTTAACAGCCTATAAAAAGAATAAAACCAATAACAATAGTAATAATAATTCTTGATTTCTGGAAAGAAGAGCAAAGTCCGTAGGAGCATGTGTGAAATGAAAGACCAGAAGAGTAGTACTGGTGGGGAAAAAAAAAAAATCAAGCAAACAAAAAACCTACCAAAAAAACCCCCACCACACAGAATCATAGAAATGTTCTGGTTGGAAGAGACCTTTAGGATCATCAAGACCACCCATTAGACTTTTCCACAGACCTATGATTCATCCACACCAAGGACTGTTTCCAACCTACCTGTGTTGATGTAGCTCGTGACAGCAGTGACTACAAGGGACAACTCCTCCAGGCACACCCGTATTGGCTGAAGCAACTGTCTTAACAGCCTCCCCTACCCTGGCCCTCAGCTTGCATGACTGCTTCCAAGACTTCCAGTCCAACCCAGTTTGGGCTGGGTTAGGGCAGTCAAACATGCACTCTGCCACTGGTTTCAACCAAAGCAGACTGGGGAGCATCCACACAAGCAGTTCAACCGTCAAATCTTTGGTTAAGGCCAAGTTGCAATTCTACCACCAGATATAACCGTTTCCTTCTCATCTATCCACTGTTCACCACGCCGCTTTGTAGATCCACCTTACACATTGGTGATAAATCAGCAAGGTCTGTGCACTCCACTTCCAAGCCTCTGAACTTGCTGTTCAAAAAATCTGATGAGCTTCTGCCAAGAATTTTATCTAATCTGTTGTTTCTAAGGACTTAACCATCAAAGGATTTATTCATGCTGATTGTCATTACTCCAAAGAACGCTATTTTAAGATAACAAGATGTAATAAACTCTGGGCTGCTTGGGGGTTTTTTGGGTTTTTTTTGTTTGTTGTTGGGTTTTTTGGTGGTGTTGGTGCAGTTTTGTTTAAGAACCGTGGGTCTTCTTGAAAGCTAACATTTGTATGTAGGTTTCTTCTTGATCATTAAAACCCCTCTCTGGATACACAGTTACACCTAAAGTTTATTCAAAACTACCAGGAAAGTTACCTGCAATTTGCACCGAGCCATCTTCTCCAAGAAGAATATTTCCTGCTTTCACGTCCCTGCAGAAAGATGAAGTGACAATAAGTGGAAGTCATTAAATCTTTCCTTCAGCCAACAAAAATACATTAAAAACTTATTATTTTTAATATTTTATTTCTTGCATTAGCACCTCCAGCTTTCAGTCACCTGAAAAAAGCAGGGACTTAACACCAGTTGTAACTTCAGCAGACAGACGCTAAGTGGTATTTGTATGATTTACAGGCAGTAGCATTTTAAGTACTATGCACAGAAAAATAAACAAACTGAAAACTTATCAGAAGGTACCCTCAAAACTACAAGGAGAGTTGTATGTCCCAGGTTCTCAAGTTAGCTAAAAATATGGAAACAGAACCTAGCACTGGTCTGATACTCGGGTACCCTTTTAGTGAGGGAGACTCCAAGAGTTGGGGAGTTGATCTAATCTCACTATTGCTGATACATCCTAATTCTTCCCCAGCCCCAAGCCTCGCTGCTCTCCAGCCCTGGAGGAGTCCATGTGCTTCCTCAGGAAGCCAGTTTAGCCCTGGTGAAAATCCTGACAGAAGAAAGACCTTGTTCGCTTGTGGCTTAAGGAACCAAACCACATTACCAAGGGTCAGGTGAGCAGAGCTGGTATAACAAAGACAGGGAGAATGGGAAAGTGGGGCTACTCAACTGACCTGGTAAGACTCAACTCGAGCAAAACAGTCTTCGTGATTTTTTTTCTTTCAACTAACAGCAATGAATGCACAAGAACATCCAGCATGTGCTATCAAAGTTATTGTACCACCCTTTTCCACCCCAAAAACGCTCCGGTTTGTTAGGTTAAGAGCAGCACTTCTCCATCCTCGAGGGGAATGCTGCTGCCACTCCAAATATGCTCTGAAGTTTCACACCTTATTTTCATGGAGTGCTCCCCAAGAAGAGCCAAGAGAAGCACCTTTATAGTTGACACCCCCATGGCCGCTAAGCTTGTGCTCGCCAGAAAACCATGTAGACCTGGAGCACATGCAGGTGCTGTCTCAAAAACAGCTGCAAGCAAAGGAACTGCCTGGGGAATGGATGCCAGTGAGTAGATAGCAACCATAATATGCCTCAGCTTAATGGCAACTGCCTGCATGGAAGAGAAAAGAAAAAAGGAAAAAAAAATACAAACCCCCAAACCCACCAAGCAGATTCTCCCTCCACTGCTTTCCACAAATACTCTAAATACTTTCACATACACACACACACAAAAGTCAGAAGCTATTTTTTCTCATGCATCATGAGAACAGAACTGGTGCGATGGCCTGGCCAAAGAGCCCTGGTCAGGCCCTGGAAACCTCCTCCTTCCTGGCTTTGCTCTTCTGAAGAAGAGCCTGGACTGCTACCAGACTCAGGCCAGGATAATTTTAAACACATCTTCTCCAGCATCAGCATTTGTTAGATTCTTCCCAACACCCAGTCCAGGACATGGGCATGACAAGGCTCTCCCCCCAGCACATGGAAGAACACAAGCGGACAAAGACTGTCCATAAAAGTCCCACTAAAGATTACTAGAACAGCAAAGCATGGCTGACAGCAGCCTTTAGCCTTCAAACGAGCATTTCAAGTCCTGCCAAACATACACCTCTTGCTAGAAGTGACCATCTTTAGAGCCTAATTCCTGTTTGAAGCAGGTACAGGAAAATGCAAATTTGCTTTAATGATCAAGAACACTTGGGTGGATCTAGATGGAAACGCTGAAGGTGCATGGTGAGATAAGCCTTGAGAAGTTGACTTCACAGCAGAATGGGATTCAAAGCAATAAGAAGCTGTGACAGTGATGGTGGAATAAGTGGACAAACATAAAACAACTGCTGCCGGTCAGCTCCAGTCCTGCTCATTTTACATCATCCAAATACAGGAATATGCGTTTAGGAGCGAGTCAGCCCTGCCTCCAAGAAGCATTATCCTGTTTTTTTCCTGCAGCTGTTGCAGACAAGGAGGCATCAACACTGCAGTGGATGGAGGCTCTTAAATAGACAGAGGGACCTGAAGGTGTTAAAGACAAGATGAAGCGTGTAGTTGCAGTACCCCCCTTGGCATCCCTTGCGCAAATCCAATACAATCGGCGTTGTGGAAAGTTCATCACTGCAGGAGATACAAACCTGACTAACCCCTGCACTCTCACAAAGCACGGGGGAAAGGAAAAGCTCCCTGCCCATATTTAGGTAGGAGATGCCTTTGGGATCCAGTCCGATGAACACAGGGAGTCATGAGCACAGCACCCAAGTCTGCTGCTTCCTAGGTAAGGAGCTGGCTCACGTGGCGGGAAATGCACTTGGCACATGCGCAGCCATCTCCAGGAATCCCCCCTCACAAAGACTGTTCAGGAAACCCTCCAATCCCACTGGAAATGTTTATCCCAACAGTCAGTTGTCCTGTGACAGCCAGGACACATGAGGTCCTTTCAATGCTGCCTGCCAGTTTGAGGTTACAGGGAAAGGAAAAAGTTCTTCACTCTGAGGGTGAAACACTGGAACAGCTTGTGCCTGGAAGTTGTGGATGCTCCATCAATGGAGGTGTTCAAGGCCAGGTTGGATGGGGCCTTGAGCAGCCTGGTCTAGTGGAAGATGTCTCTGTCCATGCCATGGAGTTGGAACTAGACGATCTTTGAGGTCCCTTCCAACCCAACTCATTCTACAATTCACATGCACTGGGGGTGCCTGCTGAAGTTACTGCCCCTCTCACTGAAAACGGACTCCAGCAGCAGTCATTTCCTCTCCCATCCGCACTCCAAGGCAGCCCAGGATGCTGAAGCCTTTCCCCAGCAAGCTGGGCTGTGCGGTATTGTACAGCCTTGCCTTTCCAAACTTCTGCTGCCAGCACCACAGCGTGTGCATCTCACGCAGCAGACCACACAGCAACGAGGGAATTGCCAGGGACGTTTTTAAGCAGAATTAAGGATGAAGTTTCAACCGTTGTGCACTTCAGAGCTCAAAACAACTCTGGCAGGTTTCACTGATGTAGCAAGAGCGGCCAGAAAGCAGCGTGCATTCCATACCACCAGCCCATCCCACTATAACAGAGCGAGCTGGACGCGTTTGGAGTGCAAAAAGTAGTGAGACAAGCACTCAGATTGAATCCCATAGGAAAAAAGAGCCAAAGGACTCCAGTCCCTTAACCCCCTCCAAGGCCGAGGTTTGTTCTTTTTTCAACTTCAGCTTGGATTAATTAAAATTTACATATTTCCTCGTTGGAAACAAAAGTCAGTAAATATGGTGGTTCAAACCGGTTCAAGAAATTAAAGCAAGTCGTTGCTACAATAAGAAATCCAGGAGGCCAACAGCGGCCGCTGCCAGATACCCAAGTCAAGCTGCAGAATTCAATCCCCACTTCACATGGCATTTCCTCTGGTGACAAACCCTCTGAAGGCCGTTACTCACCCCAGCATTGTCTGGGGACACCAACTCCCTTCTGGAGTTACCCTATCGTAGAGGCAACTTCCAGCTTTCCCAGTTCTCCCCCCAGTGTATTGACACCACGTCACCCACTGCAACAGCACCAGGGGAACGAGGAGGTGCAACGCAGCTCCCTGGCTCTAGCACACACTGGTGTCACCGGCAGCATCTTCAGATGAGGTCCTCCTTTAAAACCATCTTAAAGATTAATTAATTGCATTTAAAGGAACGAGGCGGGGCAGAGGAGAACGGTGCTTTCCTGTTTATTCTCACCAGGAGATGCTTGTAGACTCGCAAGAAGTTTGTTACTCCAGGATATAGTTCTTGCCAAGTGTAACAACTTGAAGATACTTCCCATTAATGTGGTAACGACCATATCCTGGGCTGATACACTGGGAATAAACGGTGTGCCGCTGGCGTAATTACTGTACGGGAAACAGGAAGCAGCTTTAGGCTGTAGCATAAACAGCAATTATATCACATCTTAAATGAAGTTACAGAAGGCTGGAGTAAAGGCTGGAGTTTTCTTGCCAGTAGCTTAAACACTGCTGTACTTCTGGCCACTCCCACCCTGTAGCTGTCACCTTCCTCCCTTCTAAAGCCTCCAAGAGCCCTTCCGCAAAATAATGAGTATGTTTTTATTTACCTCGTGCTTCAAAACCAGAATGGGAAGAGGGGTTTGGACTCGCTCCAACACAAAGCTGGATTCTCCACATCAGCCCTGAAAGGTTTCACAGCAGGGCAGAAATCCCTCCCCATCTGCATTCCAAACTGGTTTAGCTTCCCAAGCGCTACTGTACCAGTTACATCACATTAATGCCTCCAGGTTAGGGCTGGGCCACCGGCATGAGAAGCCACATAACCAACACCGATCCCCAATCCAACAAAATTACAACCAAGTATCCAGCTACGGGAGACTTGGAAACACAGGAAGGCAATGAGATGACGCTCCCTAGTTTCGAGCGCAGTGTTCCCACACCCCCCACAATTAATTTTTCCAGCAGGGCAGGGGGGAGAACTACAGGAACTGTATCTTACGGGTTTGTTCCCACTATAAAAAGCCTACACAAGTCCTTAAAAATCCTGCTAAACGATCGGATCTTCCCTCATCCATAGCCTTCAGACCTTGGAGCTACCATATAGTGGTTGTTGTTGCAGTGACGACACTAAGGGAAAAAGCAAGACTTGCTGTTCCATAATGGAGAGCAGCATTATCAAAAACCAGCTGCAGCTCTGCAATCCTGGCAGATCATAGAATGGCTTAGGCTGGAAGGGACCTTTCAAGGTCATCTAGTCCAACCCCCCCTGCACTGAGCAGGGACATCTGCAACTAGAGCAGGTTGCTCGGAGCCCCACTCACCTCACCTGGAATGTTACAAGGGATGAGGGCTTCTACCACCTCTCTGGGCAACCTGGGCCAGGGTTTCACCACTCTCATCATAAAAAATTTCTTCCTTATATCTAGTCTAAGTCTCTCCTCCTTTAGTTTAAAACCATCACCCCTTATCCTGTCACAACGGCCCCTGCTAAAAAGACTGTCCCCACCTTTCTTACAGGCCCCTTTTAGTATTGAAAGGCTACAATAAGGTCTCCTCAGAGCCTTCTCTTCTCCAGGCTGAACAAGCCCAACTCTCTGAGTCTGGCCTCACAGCAGAAGGGTTCCAATCCTATGATCATTTTTGTGGCCTCCTCTGGGCCCGCTCCAACAGGACCATGCCTCTCCTGCGTTGAGGACTCCAGAGCTGGAAGCAGTATTCCAGATGAGGTCTCATCAGAGTGGAATAGAGGGGCAGAATCACCTCCCTGGATCTGCTGGCCACGCTGCTTTTGATGCAGCCCAGGATACGTTGGCCCTCATTGCCAGCTCAGGTCCAGCTTTTCATCCACCAGTACCCAAGTCCTTCTCCACAGGGCTGCTCTCTTTCCCTTCAGCACCCAGGCTGTATTGATACCAGAGGTTACCCCAACCCAGGTGTAGGATCTCACACTTGGCCTTGTTGAACCTCATGAAGTTTGCATGGGCTCACTTCTCAAGCTTGCCCAGGTCTCTCTGGATGACATTCCACCCCTCCAATGTCAACTACACCACTCAGCTTGGTGTCGTCTGCAAACTTGCCGAGACTGCACTCAATCCCATTATTTCACCAATTAAGATATTAAACAGCGCTTGTCCCAGTACAGACCCCTGAGGGACACCACTTGCTACCGATTGCTCTCTGGACATTGAACTTTTGACCACTACCCTCTGGATGCAACCATCCAAAACTTCATATTAAGGTCTTAAAAGAACTGGTGTTTGCAAGAAAAGCAATGAAGCATGTTAAGTTATTGCTTTTTAAACAAGTCTCTTAATATTGTTTGGAAATCAGAAAGGATTCACTTCACTTGTGTTCTGATGTCTACACTGGGACCAATAGCCTGGACAATTTAAGGGCACCGCCACTGCAATACGAGTGACCTGAGCAAATAGTGGCATCCCAGGACTTCTGCAGCCTAGCACTGAGAAGACGACTGTCACGTGAAGGGGGAAATGGAGATTAGCCCTGTACTCAGCACTGCTGAGGCTGCAGCTTGAGCACTGTGTTCAGTTTTGGGCACCGCAGTATAAGACTGTGCTACAGCAGGTCCAGAGAAGGGCAACTAAGCTGGTGAGAAGTCTGGAGAACATGTCTTATGAGAAGCTGCTAAGGGAACAAGGAGTGTTTAGTCTGGAGAAGAGAAGGTTGAAAGGAGACCTTATTGCTCTCTACAACTATCTGAAAAGAGGTTGTAGAGAGGTGGGTGCTGGTCTCTTCTCACAAGTACCAAGTGATAGGACAAGAGGAAGCAGCCTCAAATTGTGCCAGGGGAGGTTTAGATTGGATATTAGGAAAAATTTCTTTACTGAAAGAGTGGTCAAGCCCTGGAACAGGCTGCCCAGGAAGTGGTGGAATCACCATCCACGGAGATGTTCAAAAAACGTGTAGGCATGGCACTTCAGGACATGGTTTAGTGGTCAGAGTAGTGTTGGGTTGAGAGTTGGGACTTCATGGTCTTAGAGGTCTTTTCCAACCTTAATCATTCTATGATGCCTCTGCTTCCAACCTGCTCATACGTGCCTTCCGGATGCAAGGCTGGCTGTCACCACAGCCCCAAGTCCTCTGCCCATTAGATGCAATTATATCGATTGTAACAATAGATTTTCCTGGGCTGAACTCTATAGTGCATAATTTGGCATGAGGAAGGAGAGGCTGGTCCTGCCAAGTCTCCTCTAAAAGAAAAAGAAATAAATAAAGAGAAGGTGCAAGCTACAGGAATTACTATTTCCTGTTAATGGTAATGAATAACTCAAAATATTTATACACAATATACATTGTTCTGAGGAATTTATAAATACTTCCAGGATGATATCTCTATGTACGGTTCAGTATGAAGCAATTTGTGATGTTATGGACTAAATGAACACTATTGTCTCTCTACAGCAGAGCATTGCTCTCCCTGCAATGACGCGTTGTTTCCTACATCACCTCTTCCCTTTGCCTTATGCCCCAAGATATAAAAAGCTGGCTACACACAACAGCTTTACCAGCTGGAACAGAGCTGCAAAACAGAAAGCAGGCTTAGAGCGTGCAAGCAGAGTAGTATTTTTACACCCTCAAACATTGGCCTGTTCAGTACAACGCAGGAGAAGGCATTCGAGGCAACTGTATAAAAGTGCTGTACGTCAGCATGCTCCCTGTTCCTGCTCAGAAAAGCTGTGGGCACCAATGTTTTCATGCCACAGGCCTGAGCTTTAAGTCCCAAACTCTTGAGTAAGATGCAATTACTGCCTGTTACAGTGGAACATCTCCCAAAGCTTGAAGGTCTTCCAACAGCAGAGAGCTGGCAAAGCAGCTTCCACGCTCCTCTCTCCAGCCTCCCTGCTGAGACAAGCACAAAGCAAGGGGAAGAGAGGGCCAAGTCCACAGCTTGCTTCAGCCCTGCTCATCCACAGCCCTCTCAGCAGGTCCTTGTGGCCACTGGCAGCCGGGACCAGCGGCAGCAGCCAGGCTGCTAGAAATTACAGCGGGAGAGCAGCCTAGAGACATGCTTTATTGCTTAGGATCAGGGAAGCACAGCGGCTGCCTCTCCCCTCTCCTCTGAGCTGCTCTGCTGGCTGCTGGGCCGCGGTGAAAGATGAGGGCTTCAACGCAGGAGCTAAATGCCAGCAGCACCAGGCAGCTCATGATTTACTCCAAGTCTCATAAATAGTAGAGGCATTTTTAAAGCCTCAACCTCATGGGGGCTAGGGAGGTAGGGATATTTAAGGGCTTTTTAACTGTCATTTTAATGTCGAGGGAAAGTTAGATTAATAACCTAGTGTTATCAGGAATGTTTATAAGTTCTTTTGGCTTCTTTTAAGCAGTATGAAGCAAGGCTCTGAAAGGCAGACGTGATGGACAGACTGTGGCTTTGCCACAGTGTGGACAAAGCCTACTGGAAAGGATTGTCAGCTTCCAACGAGACAAGCTATATGAGAACATCGAGTGCTTGTTTTCTCCGTGCCCTACCCTTAACATCCAGGCAGAGCACACTTGGCGCAGCGATGAGACCTCCTGGGAGAGATAACTGCATCCAGTCTCCTGGCATAGGCAAACAGAAACCCTAGGAAGGGCTACACAAGAAATGAATCTCCCATTGCACTTTAGCTAAAACAAAACACCTTTCAGAGGATCTACGATGCACTTACTAAGCACAATTCTTCCTGATTTTCACTCTCCAATGCCACAGAAGTGGACTGCTGCTTTAAGTAGAGGGTTTGGGGTCCAAGAAACCACGACTCGGAAATGTGATTTGTTTTAGGTTAAGTCGTTTTGTCAGCTCAGGCGAGGGAGAGCTCACCAAAGGAAGCTGCAGGAGATCCTCCCAAAATCCACTCTGTCATCTTAATTATCGGAATAGCTCCGGGGGCTGGGAAGATGCTGAGGCAGTAAAGAAAGAGCTGCAGACTGTGGGCTAACTGGGTACGAGTCTCCAACGTGAAGCGAGACAGCAAGCGGCATGTCACAGCTCTTACTGCGTTCCTGCCCGTCACAGCCACCGTTATCACAGCGCCTGCAACTTTCCTTTATCTCAGCAAATTATGTCCAGCTTCAGCTTTTTGTTCCTGTGCCAGCTTTGTCTTTGATGGGTTTGCGCTCTCATTAATTCCTTCTCTTCCCACGTCTTTACAAGTCTAACGATGGTTAAAGGCTCCCTTTAACCGGTGTGGTTCCATGACAGATCCTGTCTGCCTTGGATTTGCCTCCCATCCATCACCGTGCCTCCAGCCCAGCATCAGCGCTCAAACAACCTCAAGCACACATCAACGTTATATTTTAGATATAACAAAGAAATTCTTCACCGTGAGGGTGGTGAAGCACTAAAACCAGTTGCCAAGAGAAGTTGTGGATGCCCCATTGCTGGAAGTATTCAAGGTTTGGTTGAATGAGGCTTTAAGCAACCTGGTCTAGCGGGAGGTGTCCCTGCCATGGCAGGGGGGTTGGAACCAGATGATCTTTAAGGTACCTTCCAACCCAAGCTATTCTATCATACGATTCTACTGTAAGTTGCTCCAGCTAAAACCAAAACCTTAAACAAGTTTTCAGACAAATGAACCAGAGAATAAAGTGCTATGAGCAGTAGACCTCACCCCATCTACCAACATGCGGATGATTTAATCATACCAAGCCTTACAGTCCCACTTCTTCCTCCTACAAAAGATGCTGTTGCTTCATATGTTGCCCAATGGCCATCACTGCTGTAGCATCAGCTTATGGCAAGGAGGATTTGTATCCCCTATTCAGTCAGAACATCAGTTTTTCCTCTGGTATCCCCCACAGGGAAAGGGCCCTGCCCAGCAGGCTTGGAAATCGAGTTTTTGTACAATTGAACAGCAGCTAAAAACATACCAGGATTTCTTCCACAAATTCATCTACTGAGCCCTTCCATTTCCTGATCTTGCTTCCTAAGAACTGCAGCAGCGACAAGGCACAAAGCTCCTTTAACAGCTGCCACGTGAAAAGCAACACACAGAGCCAGCTGGGGAGTCACAAGGTCTGCCTCCAACCCCTGGAGGCCCAGATATTTTTGGGAGGCCCTAACTTAGTCATTGGTAAGAGAGAAAAATAGTCAAGTTATACCGTGGCCTTATTTCAATGTTTCACATTAAATTATTGAAGGTGCAGAGCTGGGCACGCTTCATGTGGCAATGCTAGCGATGCACGCGACCACGCTGCAGTATCTCCTGCATGTTCTTAGCGTGCTCAGAAACAGCAAATCTCCCCAAAACCACCCTGCGCAGATCGTCCTGCTTTGAGTACAAGATGGATCAGGCAGCAGAAGAAAGGGGAGAGCCAGCGATTCACACACATCTCCCTGTCTTGACAGAGAGATGGAAGTTCATGCCAGTAAACGCATCATCAACTTGGATCAAATAAAGCACAAAAATGTTGATACAGGTCAGTTCAAAAAGGTCTGAAATTTCCAAAAGGTCATAAGCACGCCTGCTCTGGAGAAGTGGCATGGATATCTTCGCACACACACCGCGGCATTCCCCCACGCAGCCAAGAGCCGTCCCTATCTACGACCCCACCCACGGCTCTTGCGCAGCAATGTCTACAACGTGACACAGAAGGAGAAATTCAAGACAACCAGGGCTTACAAGAGATTAGTCAGCTCTACTTCCTTCCCCAAAATCTAGAAAACCAGAGTTTTCAGCACAGCCAGCACACTGGCCACGGCCAGAGGAAAGATCTCCTTGTTTCATCCAGCTATTCCTGTAAGATGAAGAAAGCGGTTCCAAAACTGGATACCTGCACAATGGAAATAATCCTCTCGGCACTCCCAGTCCAACTTGGTGATGCTTTCCAGGCTGCCATGAAATGACAGATTTCTCCTACCCAGGTCCCTGTTTTTTGTCCTAAACGTGTGTGGGTTTGTCTCGTTTTTCTCTTTAAAAGCACTAAGCTTTCCTTTTTAAAGTTTTATAAGATCTCTGCAAGACAGGACCTAATTTGTTTTAGTAAATATGCAAAAAATTTCTGATGCAGCCTCACAGATTTTTCAAGTGCGCTGAATACATTACCAAATGAATTTAGCAAGTGACCTTTTCCTCTTGCTTTAGCGTAAGACATGAATGAAGAGACTACAGCGGTCTGAATAAACGCTCAAGGCATCTCCACATAGGCAGCTTTTAGAATCTGTGAAGGCCAGAAAATCTGCTGCTTTACAACAGGGGACAATATTCAAAGTCATCTTTCTGATGCATCACAGTAGAAAGGACGAACACCAGTGATTTAAACAATTACTGCTGGAGAGATGCTGCAGGAGCCCATGCTGGGTGATCTCGTCCCAGCAGATAAAAGCAGTGAGGTGAGAAGGATGCCACAGAGTGGCTGTAGGTACGTGTCAATGGCACTGGCCTTCTTCAAAGTCAAAAGTGAAGATTGACTCTGTTGCATTTTCATCTGTTGCGGAGAGTGAATTAAGATTATTCCCCCTGGGAAGACATCAAATCCAAATACTAGTGACAACTCAGGAACTGCTAGAAATCACATTAGCTGAGTGTGCAACTCAGTCACAGATCACTGACCAAAACCTATCACTGCTGGTGGAGCTTTCAGCGCTCACCTCAACCTCTACCTCCTGCTCTTCATGGTATTTTTTTCCTGCTTCTCATCTGCATGTAACGAAATGGGGAGAAAAATCTAAAAACTCCCCTCCCTTTTCATGTGGTGCGATATAGTTGCACCAAAAAGCTATTCTTCCCTTTGACTACACTGAATTTACTTTGAGTAACTGCAGGACAACCAGGGACAAAGTCCAAAGGCAGCACCTGGGTCCAAGGAGAAAGACACGGGGTCGGACACCTGAACTCAACAGTCATTCAGCAAGTGCTTGACTTCAGCCATCACCCTTCGAGCTGGACCCTGGGAACACACGGACCCCCTGAGGGTTGGGGCAGTGACACCAGCCTGGAGCTGTTGCAGGGCCCCCAGCACTCCTGGGCTTTCATCAGCAGTGGTATTTACCATCTGAGGTTTAACTGCCAGGTTTTTAGGCTTCAGAGCCCATCTTTATCCACTTTGAGGCAAGCTGTCTCCACAGGAGCTGTTGTTTCTGGCTGTCTGCAGATCTGGGATTTACAGCTGGTTCGCATTTTTTCTCTGCAACCACAGGGAAACTTGGTGGTTTTATTTCAACAATGAATTTCTGGATGATGCAGTGGAAGAAAGAGCCACCAGGAGAAGATGCTGGTTTGCCAAACCACCATGATACCCCCCAGGCTGACTGCCATGTACAGAGAAGGGAGACTCAGTGCTCCTTGTGCCCTTGACACTGCACAGCAAGGTGTTTATTCGGGGGAAACAAATCACTTGGTACTATCTAGAGCTGCATCTTTTCTCCCTTCCCACCAAGACACCCAAAAGGAACATTTCTGTTGTTCTGGCTCCTGAACTGATGCTAAATTAGAGCTTTAAAATTTGAATTAACTACTACCTCTAAAGGTTATTTCTGCCTGTCTTATACTATAAGAGAGAACAGAGCAAAGGACACTCCTCCAGATATAAAATCCTACTTCCCATGGCTGAGCAATAGCTTTCAGATTAGTAGTTTCCTGACTTAAAATCAAACTGGAAATAGAGGTGAAAAGCTCTGTGGCCTGTTATCCATTCCTCAGTCATGGAATCATTAAGGTTGGAAAAGACCTCTAAGATCATCAAGTCCAACCATCAACCCAACACTACCATGACCACTAGACCATGTCCCAAAGCGCCACATCTACATGTTTTTTGAACACCTCCAGCGATGGTGACTCCACCACTGCCCTGGGCAGCCTGTTCCACGGCTTGACCACTCTTTCAGTAAAGAGATTTTTTCTAAAATCCAGTCTAAATTTCCCCTGGCACAACTTGAGTCCATTTCCTCTCATTCTACTCTCATTTCCTCCCCTACCAAACTTCAGTAGCAAGCCATGCTCCCCAAAACAAGATTATAGCACCGTGGAGAGGAGGGCTGTGAAGTTCTCCCACAGTACTGCTACAGAAATGAAAGCAGTACAGTATTTCAGTCCCCAGAATGATCAGAGGCATACTGGAATGCAGTTTAACCACAACACCTGCCAGCACAGCTATCAATGCATTCATCAGCTACATGAAAATTAAGCTTGAATCCTGTAGGACAGTTGAGCTCTGCTAAAACATATCCATCATCTCCATCATAAGTCCAAAACTCACTACTGGAGAAGCACTCTTGCGAAATCCCCCTCCTCAACCAAGGGTGATGTGTGTGCTCACATCCAGAGATCCCTTCTTCAGAAATTCTCTCTTAATATAACAATTAAACCTTGAACCTGTGACAAAACCATCCCAAGGTCCAAAAAAATACGCTCCTATATTTGACAAAAACACAGCAAAAATAGTTTCCAGGGTCTCTTCAAAGCAACATTGAAACAGCTGCCTCCACACCCTGCTGCCCCACACTCACAAAACTGATTTTGAAAAGACCTTCCCCCCTAAAAAAAAAAACAAACAACTCCAAACCAAGCTGTCTGGAGGCACAAGCTGATTTAACTCGGCATATCAAGCGTGCTGTTGCGCCTCTGACCCCTTAAGAAGTAGAGCAGCAAGCAAATTAATAGCTGGAGCGCTGCCATGCCAGTCGTGCAAGAGCGTGCAACCCTAAACCGCTTCCTAAGCTTTTCTGTTTTTCCAAAAAAAACATGTGAGGATCACGTTTATTACGCTGCAATAGGAGAATCTGATTCTATTTGAGCAGCGTATCATTTCACCTGGGCTAACTGAAATATTCCGTTACACAACTGCTAATCATGAACAGAAGATAAGCTCGGAGATAAAAATAGGGAGAAAGGCAGAGAGACCTTGTAACAGTTAATTGGCGTGAGTCGCTTGTCAGACAGCCATCGAGAGCACCGCCTGAGAAAGCCTTGAACTTCCCTCCAATGGGTCTTTTTAAGCAATAAAACCTCTTGGGTTGTTTCTGCTCTAGTTTTATTTTCAAGGCATTCATCAAACTCCTGCTAATCCCCAAATACGCAGAGGAATCGGAGTTCAAAAGGGGAAGAGGTGTGACATACCCTGCATGTCACCTGGAGAAGATAGCCCAGGAGCGACCCTTCACAGCATGTCACTCTTGCTCAACCTCCATTAAAAAAAAAAAACAAACCAACTCTATTTGAGCAGATTCCTGCAGGACAGCTTCATCCGAAGCCTGGCCCTCCATCCTCAGCACCCTGGCTGGTGCCCAGGTATTTAACTCACTTCACATGAGCCGGATCGCTAGGATTTCAAGTTGTCATTGGGATCACCGTGCTACGCGGCAAGCCACAGTGGGGACAGCGGCAGCTGGCATGGGGGAGACGGCCAGGGACGGGCACGTGGCAACGAGGGCAGAGAGCTCCCAGCTATGAGATATAGGACGCAGTGGTGATTTTGGAAGAAGACAGGGATCATTTGTCATCGTTACCTCGGTAGGGAGCGTTTTGTGGAAATAAAACTCATTCTGTCTTCTTTGTCTGTTCTGTAGGGCCTCAGACTCTGTTCCCAACTATCCTTGCAAGACGAATGCAAAAAAAATATCACTTTGGACAATGTGGGAGGCTTAACAACGGCATCTATTCAAGTCTCAGCTTGCTCTGGCTGTTAATTAGAAAAGTAAACAAACAAAAAAAATAATTTAAGCCTTCACTAGATATTTGGCATTCTAATCTCCTCTAGAGAATACTGTCAAGCTACTCTCCTGGCCAAAGCAGGGATTTAGACTTCCACACGAAGCCAGCTCCCCAAACCTTAACTGGCAGTGGCATCAAGTTCAAGGTGGGCTTACGCAGAGTGAGATTCAGCAGCAGCAGAATTTTGCGAGG
This sequence comes from Coracias cyanogaster, assembly GCA_033124195.1. Classification (NCBI taxonomy): domain Eukaryota; kingdom Metazoa; phylum Chordata; class Aves; order Coraciiformes; family Coraciidae; genus Coracias; species Coracias cyanogaster. The sequence goes on along the minus strand of JAVSBS010029275.1, from coordinate 13,895 downwards.
CCAGTTTTCCACATGTTAACTTAATTTACCCATTTAGGAAGATGCATCGTTCAGAAGTATCGACCAGCTCCACCATCAAGACATTTATTCTCTGATGTCACTGATGATTTACAGCAGTAACAAGCTGTCCCTGCTTCAGGCCAACAGCGCCCACAAAATTACATTTGGGTCTAGGTTTTATCCTTCAGGCTTTGTCACCAGCCCGGTTGTCCAGCCTCAGATGGAATTACATCCTTTTCACCCATACCGTGTCTGTAGCTTTATCGAGCCGTTTTCTCCTAGGGGTACCACAGAGTTGGGATATTTCAGCGTAACCAGCTGAACACCTTGCTCTGCCGGATGGCTGCTTTGGCCTGTGGTTTCAGGTCCAGCCAAAACCCAGTTTTGACCCTTTACAGCCGACCTTCTTTTGGCCTGAAGTTCACCCCAACCGCAGCTGCCCCACGTCGCAGACACTATATTCAGCAGTTCAGCCATCACCTGATGTGGTTTCCTTTGGAGGCAGCTACTTGAAGCTGGCCCTGGGGACCAAAGTTCAGTTATTTTAAACACTTCCTCTTGAAGCATCTCTGGCACGACTGCAAGAATTCCACCTGCCTTTCCCATCAGGCGTGACCAGCAGCATGACCCCTTGCGTTAAGCAAAATGGGAAAAGCAAACACGTATTCTTAGCTATGAGGAAAGGCCCCATCTGCACTCCAACATTAAACTGGGTTTTTCTCAGCAGCGTACACACATCTGGAGCAACCACGACAGCTCGATTAACTCCATCAAGGAAACACGTTTCGCCCCTCAAAGGCACATAAGCTTGCTCTCTGCCAACAGTTAAAAACCCATCCCTTGCATCACAGGTAGGAAACTCCACAACTTGCCTTCTGTATCGTGGCTACAACCTCTTCTCCAAATGTCCCAGATCACTGCGCCCCAACACAATGAGGAAATCCAACGGGTTTTTTTTCTGATCAAGCATTACACGCTTGTTGGAGCACACCCAACAAATACAGGGATGCAACACATGCAAAGTAGCTGACGTGCAACCCCAGCCTGAAGCTGCAGCAACGACACAGCTTTGATTTCTTTGCTGAAGTTCCCTAAATATGGGCAAAAGGCTTCAACGAACAATCGTTGCAGCAGGTTTGGTCCAGTCTGCTTCCGAGTGATTCAATATGAATCATATTTTCTTCAGACCAAGCAGTTTGAACTTTCTGTGAACATCATATTTTTGCTGAGTGCAGTAAAAAAACCCACAAATATATTCTCTATGATCTTTACCACAGTTACTAGTTCTGCTGTTTCTCTGCAGCAAGTCAAATGGAGAACCACCTCTCTTTCAATACAGAAATCACTAAGGGACATCTTCAGGAAAAAAACCTCAAGTTTAACAGGTTATTGCTGCTTTAACATAGGTATTTTGATTTCCTTAGACCAGAAGATGAATTAAATGAGCCCAGCAAACTAACAGCAAGTCACAGATGAACATGGTTTAGTCAATTACTTACGGCAGGGGTGAAAAATTATCATGTGCTCAGTAAGCTGGTCTAGGAATTTACTCTAAATTCCCAGAGCTGCCTAAAGCCTTATCTCTAAAAACTAAAGTTAAGCAACCAGCTATGAAATCAGAACTGTCTTCAATGAAGAAAACCATTCTTGTTAAATCAGAATTTTAATGGAGACTGGAAACTGAAGTCTGAGACTTCTTTCACAGAAAAGAATTCCACCAGAATTGTTTCCAACCATTCCTTTCTTTTTTAACATATGAAAGCCAGTCAGTTTGACTGAAAACACGAAATAAACCCTTCTTGGACTTTCTAATTTAAATAATGTTCTGGCAAAAAGAGGTACCTCTTCTTGTGCAACTACCACAAGAGGACAGAAACATACTCCAGCACAGCAGCAGCACCGCTTGGAACGGCATTGTCCCAGAAGACAGCCAAGCTCCCAAAATTCCCAAGAAAGAGGCTGTTGCTCCCAGCAGCAGTTGTGGCTGGGATGATGTATATTACCACAAGTGGTATACTCTATTTTCAGCACATATTTAGGATTGCAAACCTCATTCTTTTCAACAGTAGAACATACCGACTTAGAATCCTCTCTTCCCAAGCTACACCACACCTTGACGCAAGGGGAGAGGAAAACATGATTTAAAAATATCTCCCAGACGACACAGCAGCATAGTAACCCGCACATTTCAGTGATCCATCAAAACACAGGCCATTAGTTAACTGGGCTTTGCCTCCAGATGAAGTTTTTCCATGATTTTATTTCCATCTGTTGGTTGTTTTTTTTTTTAATTCAATTACCCAAATTCAAAATTTGTTATGTTGATCTTGCAGCTAGCCTAAAAAAAAAAAATAAAGAAAGAACACTGCTTGTGGGCTCTTTATTAAATTGCTCAATTCTTCTTAGGCACTCGGTGATTTGTAGCTCTGTAAGAAACAAAACCAGCTGAAGTTTTCCAGCCCCAATAACTACACTTTGCAGCTGGATGTTGACATTCGGAAAGAGACTCTCAATATCAGAACTTGCAACAGCTCAACGTCTACCCAAACTTGGCCTAGCCATAGTATTTCCTAAAGCAACAGCACCTATACAGACATTGGAATTCAGAGTTTTGATTAAGCTACCACCTTTACTTCCCTCTTTCCATGCCCTCACAGCTGGTTGTGGGATGTGACTGCGTGTGCTCAGCTACTCTGGGTCAGTGACACACATTTCAGAACGAGAAAAAATGAGAAATACCTGTGGATTTGTCCATTTTTATGCAGGTAATCCAGTCCCTCCAGCACCTCCTTAAGGATTGTGGCTATACAGGGTTCATCCAGGACACCGGTCTTGTGTTCTCCTTTGGCCACAATGTGCTTTATAATATCCAAAACAGAGCCTAGAGAAAAGAGTTAAACACCTTAAACTAGAAGAACAGATTCACAGCTAAGTGTACTTTATAACCACTTCATATACAAGTCCAAGGAATTCTTTAGGAGGGGAAGTGACGATGGTCACAATCAGAGCCAGAACCCGAAGCCTTGGCTGCAGGGAAGCAGAGGCAAGGATGCGTGCCCCACACATGAGCCTTTCAGGGGTGCAGATCCTCAAGGTGGGCTGTCAAATCCCTGTGATCACAAGCAACAGAGAAGTTACTTGAACAAGGCAAAACACAAAGTGTACAAAGACAGGACTATCGGAAGGGTTTTAAGTAGATACTGATGCTACAGCTGGTTTAGACTGAGCACTGGAAAAGCAGGAGAGGGAAATGGAAAAAGCAGGGAGCTGCCAGGCCTCACAAGCCGAAGGCAACAAGCTTGATAAAATTAGACTCTTTTTCAGCTCTTACAAACTCTATGCAGAGGAATAGCAGGAAAAATTCAATACATTAAAGGATTACAGTGTCCTAAGTGGAAGTAATTAAACACAGAACAAACGAGCCTGAATTCTGCCAGCAAGTCACTTCTTCACTGTGTACAAAACTGGAATGGCTTAGATCCATCCCTAGAAACATCGTGCCTGGTCTCTCTCCCAGCCGTGGTGTGAATTACACCATCTCGCTTGACAAACCACACTTTATAGAGCAAACCACCTCCTTGAATCGCAGTCAAGAACAAACGGAATCGGTGACTAGTAACACTCCTCTTATGCAAGGTCCTGTTTTCACGATCTGTTGGGTACTCTACTCTTTGTATCTGCATGTGGACTGAAGACCGTCTTCTCAGACCTGTATTTTTATTGCTCCAGTATGGGATGTCTCAGCCTGTTTCCAGGCCTGGGATATTTAGACCCTTTTAACTTGGGGTTCTAGGGTTTAATGGATAGTCAGCTAGTAGGATTTTTACAGCTATGGGCACAAAGCAACGTCAGCAGTTCTGGGAAGTTCTTGCATCTTCTCCAGCCCACCAGCACCAGTCCCCACGCTGTATACCCAGCCTCCCACTAAATCCACTGAAACATAAACCAGGGCAGGGGAGCCCTGGACGGTTGGTAGTGAGTATAACCTCTGAACGGATGAGTTTCAAAGCCAGTGAAGATGAAAAGGAGGATAAGAAGGAGGGAAAATGCACTTATGAATGGCCCGAATGGCATCTCCAGCTTCCTCTTCCCCAAAAAAAACTTTGCTTGGTTCAAGTTATTCCCACAAGACACGATCTTAACACAGCAGACACTAACAAAATAGAAAAAAAAAAAAAAAGGAAAATGAAACAATACAGAAATGAAGTTACATAACATGCCCCCAACATTTTATTTTATACAAGAATACTCTAAGCAATGTTCAGCTTTCCCTCACCCCATTCGAGCACAGAACCACACTCGTCTTCAGTGAGTTTTGATATGGGTCTTAGTTAGCCAAAGGTATCACCCAGCCTAAGTCAGGTCGGACTTCCTGCCTGGGAGCAAGATTATCTCTGCTGAAGGAAACTGTAAAACCCCAGAGGTCAGAGCATCCTCCCCTTCACTGAAATCTCACCTTCAGGCCCTAGTGTCTGAGAAAACATTCAGTTGTGTGCCATGAGGACCCACCTGGCATTCAGCCTGTCACGTATTCATATTTTAAAGTACATGCTTACAAACCTCGACGCTTCTTATTTTAGACATGAATTTTTAGTGGCACCCAAGAAAAAACCCACCCAAAAAAAAAAAACCAACACCTTCACTTTCACTGTTCAGGTTTTCCCTCTCAAATGTGCCTTTATCTGGAGAACAAACTGTCACTTGTTTTAGAAGTCCAGTGAAAATATGTGGCTCTTCACGTACTGGTTTTGTCCTCTTCCCACCCACAGCTCTGTTCGCAGACTTTGCGCACAAACATTTCCCTTCTCCTGCAAAGGGCTTGGGGAACATGAGGAGGCAGATCATATGGTGCTCAAATTCATTTGGTTAAAAAAATCCTTTATTTAGCCAAGTTTGAGGTTGTATTTATCCCAGAAAAGGGGGTGGGGGTTAGACAGACAAGAGAGCACGCACAGAGCCAGCCTTCATTGGGAAAGGGCTAATTCACACCCGTGCTATATCTGCTCCCAGACCAGCCTGACACTTTTTTTTAAAAAACCACTTTTACACTGAGATATTCAAAGAAGCGGAGGCATTTCCCAGTCTTCTACAGAAAGAACAGCAAAAAGGCTATTGGCAAAATGCTTACGTCAGGAAACAGCAGAGAAGAAACCCAAGAGCCACCCTCCTGTTGAAGTAAGCATTATTTGGATCATTCCACCTTGGCTGCACAGGGGAAAAACGTTTTGCTCTTGGCACCACAACACAATGAAGTTGTGATTTTTCCACCTCACAGATCAGTAAATTTGGGAGTCAGTTCTGACTCCAGACTCCATTCCAACCTCATAAAGCAACAGCACTATGGAATATGAAGAACGCAGCCAAGCTGCATTTCCACGTGCTGCTTTGTGTCCCATTCCAAATCTTCTGGCGCTCTGGCTCAGGAAGCCTGACACGGAGCAACCGAACACCCAGATCCCCAGAGAGAAACCCACCGAAGTCATGGGAATTTCACTATTGAGGAAAGCGCTTTCTGCTAGAAGACAGAGTCAGCTAGATTTCAGCGTCAGCCTGATAAATTCAATGGGAAGTTGTTCCCAAGGATCTCGGTAAGTGTGTGACACTGGCCAGGGGAAGACCTCCACTGCCTGAGGGTGTAGACAAGTTTTCTCACTTACACCAACTGCGTTAGACTGGAACAAGAGGTGAGGAGATCAGAGCCCTGTCCTTGGCCTAAAGGGTTCTCCCTTTTGCACAAAGTGGCCTCTTCCTGATCCAGCAATACATTAACTGCTAGAAATTAACTAGAAACTAATTTAGAACCAAGATCCCATCCACACAAGAGCATCTGCTTTACAAACCAGTCATACTGTTTCAAAACACCAGCACGATTCCACACACTGCCAGTTTCTGAGCCAGTTTTCATACCAGTTTAAGAGTAACTGGGGAAGTAAGAGCACATCTAAATGTAGTTGGATCTCTACTTAAACGTCATTTCGGTACGGATTTGTGCTTTATGTGCAAGCTGTTCAATCTCATTATGCGAGACAGAAGTCTCCCATAATCTAGTGGCCAGAAGATGAGGTTCAGGTTGGAAATAATGGCCAGAAGATGAGGTTCACGCCTAGCTCCATATTAGAGAACAGCTAACAAGATTTTCAAGACAAAAAAAACCCTGCTACAAATTCTTAAAAAAAAAAATCTTTGACTCCTCCCTAGAATAAAACTTCTACTTTAGATAACACTATAAAGCACTCTGGGGTGTATTATATCTGGCACTAGGTTTGATTAGAACAGTTCCCTCCTGTTTTCTTTCATTAGAAATGCCCGAGTAGAAGCTACAGATAGGGAACAGAAGGGTCAGCCCTAAGTGAGAGGGGAAAACAATTTGGCCGTGGCTGACTGGAAAACTCTTCCAAACCCAGAACGGGAAGTGTATCAGGAAAAGACAAAACAAGACAGAGAGAAGAGCCAGAACTGGAACCTAAATGTAAATATAAATAATGCTGTCATTAAAGAGGATGTTTAAAGAAGTCTGGTGATGAGCAACTGATCTCAAAGCCCAGCAGAAGACAAAAGAAAGGAGAGGACCTTTAGGGATTGAGGTGGAAAAAACGAGGCTATAAACAAATTCCTGTCCATCAAATATACACTGTGCAGCACGCCAACAGGAAGCCAACAAGATATTGTGCAATCTGATAAAGCACTAAGCATTAGGTATCATTCACCATTAATTAGAGTGTCTCGGTATATTCTGACGCACTCGCAGACCGTCTTCAATCTACTTCATAATGCACAATCCCTCAGTGCAAATTGTAGAGCAATTGAAAGCTAAGTGGTTTTCTGCTCAGGCTCACAAATTTCCTACTCTGAAAGCCACTAATTAAATAGCTCCTAATGACAGCGGAAGTCACTGGGAACCAGCTGGACTTAGACTTACTCTCACCTGATAAAACCCAACCTCTAACTACTGTGGATCGAAGGCAAACATGCAGTGAACAACTCTGTCTGGAATCCTTATTGCTCCCACTAGTCTGCAGCAGACAAGCTAACGTCTGTTCAGCTGCACAGACATCCCATCTCCAGGAGTGAAGAGCAGGGAGCCCCACAGTTCACGTTCTCCATTCTAGCATGGCTAGAGAACATCTGATTAAGCCTGGTGTGATCCACAGAAGCTAGCTGCAACTTTCCAGAAGTAGTTGATTTTCACCAATGACAGCAGTACCTGAGCAAGGCATCATAGAATGGTTTGGGTTGGAAGGGACCTTAAAGATCATCTAGTTCCAATCCCCTGCCATGGGCAGGGACATCTCCCACTAGACCAGGTTGCTCAAAGCCCCATCCAACCTGGTCTTGAACACTTCCAGGGATGGGGCAGCCACAACCTCCCTGGGCAAACTGTGCCAGTGTCTCACCAACCTCACAATGAAGAGCTTGTTCCTTACATCTAATCTAAATCTACCCTGTTCCAGTTTGAACCCATTTCCCCTTGTCCTTTGAAGGCACAAGAAACCCCTGAGCAGACCAATATCCCGAATTCGTTGGGAGAGGGATACTCAGGTTTTGTATATTGACATCAGGCAGATCATTGGCCATTGACTGTCTGGAAACCTAGTAAATGCAGCCCCGTCTTGCACCCCACACATGTACCCAGTAAAACTGCCTCCTACCCCCAGTGCAACACGCTACTCCAGTTTTTTGTTCAGCAGCAAAATGATATTGAGGAGTTCCCTGTTTCACCACCTCCCTGTTGTGCCAACGCATCTGCTTACGAAGCCCTGCTGCAAATGAGATCGCTGCACTAATTGGCAATCCAGTGTCCCAGGCAGGGTGGAGACCGAGCAGCCAAGAACTTCTTAAACCAGCTTTGCTGCTGGAGAAAACTTCTGTGTAATCGCACCTTCGGGGCGAGAAGTCCTAATTGTTGCACTGATTCACTTTGAACAGCAAGCCACAGCAAACATCCGCACTTCCTGTCCCAAATCCAGGGCGCTGCTTTGACCTCACCTACATTAAGCACCTGTAATGGTGTTTAGGAAGCCTGCTTCTGATGTTCCTCCTCAGGAGAGGAAGAAAGTCTCCATGGGACAGTCATCAGTGACGCTGCTTAATGCTTCAGCACATGAGGCTGAAGCAGAGACAGGCACGAAAACCTGAGCAGAAAGGAAAGCTTGTTTAGAACAAGATTACAGATAAACACAGGACTATTAGGGCTGGAATTTTACATGCCCCCAGAGGCAAAAGAAATGTGCAGCAGAGCTAGCTGCTGTGGGAACCATGTCTCACGTGTTACACTATAGCCTAAGCAACAGCACAAAGATACAGGGTAAGTTAAACGCAAAGAAAACTCCTTTAAATTTGTCTGGCAAGCAAAAGAAGAACATTTAACACTAACTTAATTTAAAAAAAAAAAAAAGGAGGTAACACTACTGGTATTGATTTGCCCTGTAGAGGCCTGGTATAAATAGGCTGGAAAACAGTGCTGGGGATCATTACACTATTTTGTGAGAATCCAGATCTGCCCCAAACCTGATGGATACTGATGCTGAACATGCTGCATCTTTGAGAACCGGGACTTGGCAGGATTCATTGATGCTTCTCTGAAGATGTCTCAGCAGAAGCCAGTGGTTTTGGTGAGCCTGGCTGTCAGCAGAGCCAAGAATTAAATCTGCGTCTTGTCAGCCTCTGACAAACGGAGGAAGAAAACGCAGAAGAAGGAGGAACAGCTGCTTGAATTTGGTACTTCTGGGCCTGAGGAGCGTGAATACAGCAAGAGAGCACTGAAGTAAAGGAAAGAATGTTATACAAAACAGAGGGAAAGATTCTGGGGTTTCTGGTTTGGAAGATTCTTCTGAACCCTCATTAAACCACCTCAGCACAGAGGGAGAATTAAGGAAATTTCCACTTTTTGCCTCCCTCCCTCTAGAGCACTTGCATGGATGTATAAGAAATGCAGCAAGATTAAGGCAGGAAGTGAGATAACAGAATAAAGGGGGTAAAACAACCTAACGCAGTTGAAAATGAGACGTTTAGAGGAGAAAATCTGAAGACAAACTATTTTTTTCATGCCTTTTCTATAATAGCTGGGAGTGGCAACATACCTACACACTTTGTGCTCTGCAGTCATCTACGGCCCCTACTGCCTCCTGATTCTGACTTATCCCATCCTTAATTGTTCGAAACTGTGTCCCTACAAACAAAATTAAAACCCCTCCAGATGGCCTCTAAAGAGCATAGCTCTCTCCTAACAAAATAATTCAACAGAAACACAAGGATTTCTAAGAACCCATGGCTTACGCTTTGATCATAACTCACTGCAGGAATTAGGAGTGGCCGGATCAGAGATTAACACGGCAGAATTAGAACAAGATGTCTCATCTCCCTGGTGGAGACCTAACACTTGCCATGCCTCCCTTCTGGTCTGGCTCGTTGAACTGCTGGCCAAGCACTTCATCAGCTAATCAATACCAAAGGCTGAAGTAAGAAGTTGACTAGGTGATCTTTAAAACTTTTGGGAAATAAAAGGTTTAACTATTTCAATACAGTAATCTCCTTAGCAGATTTAATGAGGAGCCTTCAAGAAGGCAGAAGGATCTGAGAGCTCTATCTGGAAACGTTTCAATATTTAAAGGATTTACATAGTTTAAAAACATCTGAAATCTCATCCGCTGTAGGCTAGGACAGTAAAAACTGTTGCAGGATGTAGCAAGCCACCACAGATGGCTGCTTCACACAAGCAGCTGTTTTGTAGAGTTAGCCACGGCCTTGGGTCACCTGTGAAACCAGAGCTCTTGTTAAAACCAGAAAGAATTTAGAGGAGCAAACAGGTCACAATCAGAAAAAGCACAAGAACAAAAGGACAGCTGCTCCTCTTCCTGCTAAAAAGCCACAGGAGTTAGAAAGCAGGGTTGGGCTTCAGATGGCTTTAAAAAGGCATGAGTGAAATCCCTGACAGGGGAATGCCAGCGAGTCAAAGAACAGGTCAGCAGTTGTCCAGAAATAGCCACTGGAGTTTAGTTTGGAGTAACATCGGACCAAAAGGCCGCGGTGCCAAGTTGACATTTCTAAGCTTAGATCCCTCCAAAACAGTTTCATCCTTGGAGGAAAGGGGCTGAAATTTCTTCTGAGGAGAACAGAAACCGCAGATAGTTCACGAACCCGACTCAGGCACATCACCAGATCCGAAAGAGGGTGTCAGAGTAACCGGACACCTCTTGTCACTACCAGCTGGGTATCATCATGGCCACACTTCTGCCATCAGCAACAACTACGCTCTACGTGTGCTTCAGCGTCAAACCTGCCAGCTCCAACTGCTTTCAGGAGTAACTCCACCAGCCTGGCTGACTGATGGAAAACAGTATCTGCCACCAACACGGTACTTGCAAAATGGGGACAAAGAGCTCAGTTTCAGTGACAAAGTTAGGCAGGCACTTTACCTTTAAGTGCACAGGCTGGGTCCTCAGAGGAGCATTTAGAATACTTTCCCCTGGAGATAATTCTAAAATACTTGCATAGAATCATAGAATGGTTTGGGTTAGAAGGGACCTCAAAGACCACCTCGTTCCAACCCCCCTGCCATGGGCAGGGACACCTCCCACTAGACCAGGTTGCTCAGAGCCTCATCCAACCTAGTCTTCAACACATCCAGTACTGAGGCATCTACAACCTCCCCAGGCAACCTGTGCCCGTGACTCACCACCCTCAGAGTGAAGAGCTTCTTCCTTACATCTAAATCTCCCCTTCTCCGGTTTGAAGCCATCAGCCCTCGTCCTATCACATCTGTGACTAGGTTAAGATTTCAACAAAATGACTGCAACCAGAAAATAAGTGAGATTGCACTTACAACAAGAACAAGAAAAGGCTCACGTTGCAGACTGGTCTGTTTGTGGGTCAGCATAAGTAGGCTGAAATTAAAACTAGTTTCAGCCTGGAAACACTTGCCAGTGTAGACTGACACTGATGGAAGAGAAGAAACAAGATGCTGAATGTTTCCCAAAGGAAATTCTCAAGTACAAAAGCCACAATCAAGATAGAGAAGGGACATCAAAACAGATTTCAGATGTGCTTGCTGGGATGTACCAATCTCAATCCATGCCCTCTGAATGAGTGAAACTTCATGAGGAAAAGCTTCTTTACTTTGAGGATGCCAGAGCCCTGGAACAAGCTTCCCAGAGAGGTGGTGGAGTCTCCATCTCTAGAGACATTCAAAACCTGCCTGGATGCCATCCTGTGCAACCTGCCCTAGATGATCTTGCTCTGGCACGCATTTGGATGAGATGATCTCCAGAGGTCCCTTCCAACCCCCACCATTCTGTGATTGTGTGATAAAGATTATGTTCTTTTTCTTCCAGCTTTACACAAAAAACTACCCATACAAAAATGAGGACAAACAGAAAGAACATTCGTAGGTTCAACGATGAGCCTCATCCTGGCCTGGTTCCAACAGAACATCGCTGTGAAAGCATTAGCTAAGACAGTTTGGGATTTTCTTCAAGAGGTTGGTACTATCCTGAAGAAGGTGAAGAACATCACTACGGCCTCTCCTGCATCCCTGAAATGTCATTTCCTGGTGGTGTTGAAACTTTCCCATAGACACATTTTTATACACACAGTGAAACTACTTACACAAAACTGGCAGGGAATTTTTTTCTACACACAAACAGCCACCAAATCTTTAATGACCTGTCACATGTCCCTCCAAGAAGATGGGTTATTGCTTAATGACACAAGACCACATGAGACATTAAAAACCCTTTAAAACAGACTTAAGTTGGCATGAAATTTGACTGTCCCCAAAAGAACTGAGAAAATTCGCTAAAGAACATCTTCAAAGACTAATGTTTTATGGTCATTGTCAAGCTCTTGGGGAAAAAGCCAGCAGGTTTAGCCAGATTTTTCCACATCATCTTCTGGCATTTTACAGTTCCCAACATTAAGCCAAGAGGCTTTTTTAAAAAGCAAGAAAATGGGGCTTTTTTGCAGCTTTCAATTCCTTTTCACTAGGATGCCAGGAAAATCAAGTCTTCCTGAAGACAGGCCTAAGATTTAGCAACAGTCCTCTGTGTTATCATCCAGAACTTGATTCCATTTCTTGTCTCAGCTTTAACCTAAACTGGGATCCTGGAAAATATTATGACATCAAATAAAGTATTACTGATAAGAAGTTTTCAAACTCTCTCTCTCTCAAAAAAGCTGTTTGTCCAGTGTCTGAGATAATAAATCCAATACGGGGAAGTTTCTGTCTTCACTACGTGGTAATTTGAAGTGGCCCCAAGTATTCCCAGTTTTGTCAGTCAGAACACGTGGGCAACGTACTCCAAGCTCTGAGGACTGACACCACACAAATCAAGCTGCATCCATGATGATGTTCTCCTCCCTTTTTAAGGCCATACACTGACATGACAGGAGTAGTTCTGCGCAAAATAGAGGCAATTTAAAGTTCCTTACAAGGGCAGTCAACATAAATAGGTGAAAAATCCACAGAATGGCTGGTTACCAACAAACCTTCAGCACCGTGAAGGCCTCCAAGGTGCAAGTGAGGAAAAGGTCAAAAGAACCAGCCTTGCAAGAGGAGTTGAAATTCTCCCGATGGAGCTAGTGGGCATGGTGGGGCTCAGAGGAGTTAGCTGCCTGCTCCTCTAGATTAAAAGCTTATCCCAGGGTTACAGCCCTTTATTTAACCCAGTCCCTTGAGCTGGAAGACAGGGATGAGGAGGACAACGAAGCCCCCACAGTCCAAGAGGAAAATAATAGTGACCTACCACACCACTTAGACACACACTAGTCTATGGGGCCAGACAGGATCTGCCCAAGGGTACTGAAGAAGATGGTAGAATTGCTCACCAAGCCACTCTCCATCATTTAACAGCAGTCCTGGCTAACCAGGGAAGTCCCAGCTGACTGGAAATTAGGAAATCTGGCATCCACATACAAGACGGGGCGGAAGGAAGATCCGGGGAACTACAGGCCCATCAGTCTGACCTTGGTGCCAGGAAAGATTATGGAGCAGAAGATCTTGAGTGCAACCCCAAGGTACATAACTGGACAAGCAGGCAATGAGGCCCAGTCAGCATGTGTTTATGAAAGGTAGGTCCTGCTTGACTAACCTGATCTCCTTCCATGACAAGGTTATCTGCTTAGTGGATGAGGGAGAGGCTGTGGATGTTGTCTACCTGGACTTTAGCAAAGCCTTTGACGTTGTTTCCCACAGCATTCTCCCAGAGAAACTGGCTGCTCACGGCTTGGCCAAGCATACTCTTCACTGGCTGGATGGCTGGGCCCAAAGAGTTGTGGTGAATGGAGTTAAGTCCAGTTGGTGGCCAGTAACAAGTGGTGTTCTCCAGGGCTCAATACTGGGGCCTGTTCTCCTTAATATCTTTATGAACAATCTGGACAAGGGGATTGAAGGCACCCTCAGTAAGTTTGCAGACAATACCAAGTTAAGTGGGTGTGTTGATCTGTTTGAAGCTAGGAAGACTCTACAGAGGAACCTGGACAGGCTGGATTGATGGGCCAAGGCCAACAGGATGAGGTGCTAACAAGGTCAAGTACCAGGTCCTGCACTTGGGCCACAACAACCCCATGAAACATTACAGGCTAGGGGAAAAGTGGCTGGAAAGTTTCCAGCGGAAAAGAAGGTGGGGGTGTTGGTTGACAGCCGGCTGAATATGAACCAGCGTGTGCCCAGATGGCCAAGAAGGCCAACAGCATCCTGGCTTATATCAGAAATAGTGTAGCCAGCAGGACTAGGGGAGCGATTGTCTCTCTGCACTGGGCACTGATGAGGCCACACCTTAAATACTGGGTTTGGTTTTGGGCCCCTAACCACAAGCAGGACATTGAGGGGCTGGAGCATGTCCAGAGAAGGGCAATGAAGCTGGTGAAGGGTCTGGAGCACAGGAGTTATGAGGAGTAGC
>JAVSBS010029274.1:0-27681 GCA_033124195.1 Coracias cyanogaster | reverse complement strand
ATAAAATGTATAATACCCATATTGAAAACATATGTAAACAAAAAAATTGATATAAACAGATAATTGACTAAATATTGTGGTATTATCTGATATACTCTGCATTACTGCATGGATTCCTGTCTTCTGAACACATTCATTTATTATGAAAGTACATAAAGGGTCCAAAGAAAAAATATGAAGCCAAACCTAAGAGGATTTTATGAAACCAATACAGTAACACTCAAGGGCAACATATTGTTAGGAATTAACTCAATAAAGGAGCATTAAATAGATTGAAAGTGACCGTATAGGTTTTGACATTTTTATAAAAATCTTACTTGGCAACTAGAGAAAATCTTTAAGATCAAGATCACCACATCTGAAAAACCCATTGGGCTCATTTCTGAAATTCTGACATTACATTCTGATAAATCTGACCACATTGAAGATTTTCTCCATACTTATAATTATAGTAAGGAAAAAATACTTTGGATGGAGCAAACACAAGTTAGGTTTCAGAGGGAGGACACTAGCAATTGTTTTGATTTGTAATAGTTAATCATCCCAGAAGAACCCAAACCTTCCAGTGAATCAGATGAAAGTGACACCTTATAATATCATCACTCATAGCTTTTTATTATTACTTACATTTTGCCGATCTCCAGTTAAATGGGCAAACTCTACCATTTCATTTCCAAACTGGCTGAATATTTGTACAAACTCCTGGAAACTACTGACTTTTTCTAGTTGTTCCATTGTTGCAAGAACCTGCAAGATAAGGGAAAATACTGTAGATCATCAAGGCGCTAAACAGAAAACATTATTACTTAACTAGGAATACATTACTTGCAGAAACTTCTAAATCATGCTGTTCAAAATGTATATATTTTGTCACTATTTAAGCATTAATAACTTAACAGCTGGAAATAAAGTCTAAATTAATAATCATGCTTCATTCAAAATGAGTCATTTGTTGTCAACCCTCAGATTTTCCTCACTCTTCCCAGTATCAAGAGTATCAGTACTACAGGACTCAGTTTCCACATTAGGAAAAATGTTACTGTTTTTAAATTTAAAAACATAAATACTTGAAATTAATATAGCAATTATATACCTATGTTGTAGTGCTCAATTTCAAAGTTCAATTTCAGATGAATAACTTTCAAAGTCTAAAACCACAGTGTCACAGTCAGGTAACTTTAATGGCTGCGTTCATTTAAAAAACAAAACAAACAACTCCCGCCCCAAAACCAGCATTCCACAAAAGAAAACATAAAAAGACTTAATATATAGCTATATACTTTCCACAACAAGATTTTTATTAGCTCTACATAAAAAAGAGCTAAATGAATCCAAGTTGTATCAAGCTCTTACTCGAGATACATACAAGCTTGCAAAATCAGCATTTTTTTTTTTAAACATTCAGCAAAAATTATCATATAGATTATAAATTTCTGAAGCTACCCTGCTGGAGTCACTACAATACAGTGTGTAACAGATATAATAGTAGGGTTTTTCAGGTTAGAGGTATAATTGCTAATCCCAAAGTGCTCTTTCAAATCCACTAAATGTCTTCAGAAGGGAGGAAAGTTAAAGCTGTTCTTCATTGTGCTTCATACTGGAAATATGATGCTGCATAAAAATTTAACAAACTCTACCTGAAAGAGGGAAACTTCAACTTATTTTTTCCTTTGCTATGGCAGAAGTATCTTCCTCTCCCAACTAAAAAAAAAACCAGTCTACATACCTGATCATGATAAACTACCCTCTTGCTGCAACCCAAGCAAACCCTTCTAGAAGCACCTGCTCTTTTGCAACAGAGCAGCTGCTCAAACCCAAAGTTACGATCTATGTGAAGCAAATGTTCCGCTAAATCCTGTGAGCACTGTAGAGCTGACTCTTTATCACTAACCATCTGAGCATCTTTTGTTATGCAGCCAGTTCCATAAAGGCTGAAGAAACAGGAACTTTGTGATTCAGGTGTTGATGCATGAGCAAGGCTGGGGTATAAAGGACTTAGAAGGAAGCTGCACACAGATGAAGATGTGAAAATAGCAGTACAAGAGTAGAAGCAGCACAGAACCACAGGAATGGGAAAGTGAGTATGTAGAAGAATGAATGTGGAGAAAGGAGAAAACAAACAAGGCCAAATTTTCTCTTCTAAAAATTGATTTAAAAAAATAGTACTTATGCTCAGTCACTCTTGGTTTAAGCAAGTACAGTACTTCCTGAATATGGTCTTAGTTGCAAGCAACTGTTAGTTACCCTAGAGCAAGTATTTCTGTCATGTCACATCTCATCAGATATTTCAGTGAAAGCTCATGCATTTCCATTACAGTTAACAATTCTAGACATTCCAGGCAGAGCTGACATTCCAAGAAACTACATACAGGGAGAAGCCATATAGACAGTTCTAAATTTGTATAAAGCTTGTTCAAGAAGCTGTTAGAATGCCAAATAGCTGGGATGGCTTCATAATTTTTCATTCTAAACTTTCTTCAACATGAAACACACAGGTAGTAATGTACATTTTAAAATAGAATGTTAAAAATGTATATTAAAAAAAGCTTTATGTTCCTATTAATATTTAAATTAGAACTTGGTATTACACAGCTATAGCTGACATCACTGCAGGGCACATTCATAGTTTGATCCAATCCGAGTAGCATGGCAACACCCCCACTGTCAGTCACTTCCCTACGCATTGTTCTGGCACTCCTGACCTGACTGAGGACAGTGAGCAGAGCCAACCTTAACGTCACTGATGCAGTGACTAAGTCTATGGAGAGTGAAACAGATTTTGTAAGGCAGGAAAGATGTGGGCAGGGCCTTAAGGAATGTACACAATCTAAGAACACAGGGACAGTATATGTGGTGCACAGGATGAAGAAGCAGGAACAGGCTCACTGGGATTATCAACCAGAGGATGGGTTCTGGAGCAGATCACCATTCCAGACTATCTCAATCACTTCATCAGTCTGTGAGATGGGATATCAGACCACTAACCTGTTTTTCTGTCCTTTGCCCTTGGTTGACTTTACTCTTGATTCATATGAGGGGCATGATGACAATGGAAATGAAAGTGTTCAGAAAGAAGCAGCAAAAAGCTGGCACTAGAAGTTTAACACTGGGCATTTGCCTCTAAGATGAAAATGCAGCTGAGATCTTCTGAAACAGTGACCCACTCCAAGAAGCCAGCATCTGCTCCAGCTGGCAGTACTGATGATCCTGTTCCTGCCTTTCCACCCCCACGCCGTATTATACTACACTGTCTCTTGAGTATTTGTGTGCACTTAAGTCCCTCCCTGCATCATTCCTCTACCACCGTATTTCTTACACAAAGAACTGCTTTGCCATCCATCATACCAGTGTCTGACACATTTTTCAGGAGTATACCCTATAAATATCAGGGTATGTTTGTATAAGACAACATCATTTGTTTATTTGGTCCTAGAGATGTGAATTGCTCCATTGGTACCATACAGAAGCAGACATTCTCAAACACAGTCTATGCGTAGAAAGGACAGTGCAGAAAAACCCAAAAGATGACAGACTAGGGTGACTATGGCAATCAGAGTCAGACACACGTATGCTGGAATATAACACTTCATTTAAAATACCTTCAAAATTAAATCTTACACCTATACTGTGTAATATACTACATTCATATATTAAACTATTGTCATATATACAGTGATATATTTATTTAAGACTATCATAAAACATGCCCTGCCAATGAAAGAATAAACCCCTCCTCCTTCTTTCATGATACAAGCACTCACACAGTTTCTCTGTAGCCTAAATCTGTGTTAACACCAGCCACTTTTGGAAAGGTAAATTAATTCAGATCACTGCACAGCTGCAGATGCTGGCAAAAGAAAAGCTCATGAAAGGCAGCAAAAGGTACTACACATGCACCATTCTGGTCTCCAGCACAAGAAAAGACAAAAGCTGCAACTAACTACAGCAAATGAATATTGATAAAACTCCTGCCACCTTCACCAACCACTGGAGAAGAAAAGAGCCCTAGGACAGCAAATCAGTGCTGCTAAGTCTACAGCCACGCTGAAGTAGGTGTTATGGTAGTTTTTGATTCCTGAACTCAGTGTCTTGGATCTAGAAGCTGCAAAACAGAGACCAGCATGCCTGGAAAGCAAACTGGGACAAAGGAAGAGAAGTAGCATGAACAGTCCAAAGAAGAAAGAGGGGCTCTGCTCTGGATTACGAGTTGAAAATTAACAGAAAATCCCAGGCCCTTATCAGGCTCTCATTTTTCAAACTCTTAATCTGTAAACCTCATTTCACTAGCACAGACTTTTACAGGCATTCCTCACAGCTTTTTGCCTTAGAGACATTAATAATGCTCTCCTTGTCTTGATCCTGACAGTATAAACTCCCTATCCTTAACACATAGAAGCTTTTATTGGCCATTTTACTGGCAGGCACACTTTCCACCTTGCAGCAAACTTAAATAAGCAGTAACACAGCATCTCCAGCATACTAAGTCAATAGTACATCACATAAAATGTAGGAAGTCACTGAAAATTGTTATTTTATTACTCCTGATGTACAGCCATTCCCTTTCAGATATATGGTAGGTGAACATGTGCAAGACATCCATTTTGTTTTGCACTTTCCCTAGAGATACAGTGCACTGGCTGCAGGTATCAGTTAAAATAAAAAAGAAGCTACAAATACCTTGTTTCTGGAAGTTATAATTTGCTTAATAACAATTCTGTCTGCTAACACCAGCACCTTTGTCACAGAAGAAAGTAACAACCTTGCAGCTTTCACCACACCCGTTTTGTCTGTAAAGATTGTGATGTGGCTATCAGATTCTGGATGATCCAAGCTTGCCACATCCGTAAGCTGTGCAATCGTTTCACCTAGAGGGAAAAAAACATAATTAACATTTCATACTTACAGTAAAGGTACTGGGCTGTTAAGCATGCTTAACTTTTACCTTTGAGGGATAAGCCAACAATTTCAGAACCTACAATTTTATTTCACTTCACTTCCTTCTACTGACTGTGGGTGGCACCCTCTCCATATTTAATCTGGACTATTATTCAGTACTGCCTCATTCTTCCACCGATAACATACACTAATTTTCTTACTGTGGTCTACAGATATTTGAGGTGGAAGGGGTGGAGCTGGGGAGTATGGAGAGAGGAAACATTCACAGGAGATATTTCTCCAATTTTAATAGCAGAAGTCAAATCAGCGTCAACACTTGCAGCATCAACCCACTGAAGGAGTGGGATTCAGCAAGGAAAGAACTAAAAATTCCCCTCCACTTTCCAAATTTCAGTTAGTATTCCCATAATTTATGGATTTCCTATTCCTAGAAATCTTGAGGCATGAAGAATAAAGGCTCCAGACAGTAACTCTTTAACTTAGAGAACTGAAGCATTATAGTGAGACTACTGCATTTTATGTTCAAAGAAGGGCCACCAAACAGTATGTTATCAGATACAGACAAAAAAGGCCTATAAGCCTAGTTTTCTGTTAGTGTGTTTTTAGTCAACTAGCATTTAATATTAACAATAGTTAAATAGGACTATTTGACCACTTATTTATATGGTTAAAAATTCTACAATCCAATGCAGCCAGTAGATCTCCTTGTCTGACAAAAATCCCAGGCCCCCATCCAATTACATCTCCTGGAATACCCCAGATAACAGGGCAACAGAAAGGCATACAGCGGTTTCCTATTCCACAGCCACTGCTGGGAGACTGAGCTCAGGCAAGCTCTGAGACATGCTTTTTATTAGCATGCAGGACAAGATGATCAACACACAACTAACCTGCAGATCATCCTTGAAGGCAAAGTTTAGAACATTTGATCAAGCCCCCTAAGACTCATCTTCAAAACCACAACTAAGGTAATTCAGGTAACCAGAGGAGACACTCCAAAAGTCTGATAAAGCTGGAGGTCCCACATTAAGAACATGAGGGTGCATTATTACTGCAGAAATGGCACACGCAAACAGCATGGAACATGGAAGGCCTGACAGTCCTTCAAACTACAGAGCTCCACGTTTCATATCGTTTATGTATAGATTTCTTTCTTCTGACAGCTGTAATCCCTTGAGCTCCTACACTGCCTGACTAGGTATTGCAGCTATAGCAAGGAACTTCCAGTATTTTTGTTAGGCCCAGCCTACATGATAAATGCCATGCTACAAATAATCAGAGGGTCTCTGTAGTATAAGTATGCAAAAATTATAAACAGAGTACACTCTGAGACAGGGAGCTCCACAGCTGAAGGGCCTGAAAATGAACAGAAGTGAGAAGAATTATGGAAGTATGGCTGTGGCTCAAACAGTGAGGGCAGCCAGATACACTAACAGGGGAACTGCGGGGCAGGTCTCCAGTCAGGCAAGGAGACAATTTAACAGCAAAACAGATTGGCCATTGCCTCGTCTACAGTCAAATTCATTTCTGTTTAGGTCAATCTCTAGTTAGAATTTTTCAACTTTGTCAGCAGATTAACCCCAATCTCCTCCTTTGACCTCAAAATATATGTAACAAAGTGCTGTAGAAACACACAGAGGACAATTAAAATAGACGTAAAGTGTCTTCGGTAACCAACATTATTATCCCATTTCTTAGGCTGTGGGATTCACCTTTTTGAAGATGAATTATCAAGTCATAGGTGAAGCATCTAGTCATACAAAGAGTAATCAGAGAATACAGAAAGAGCTGCAAGATCTGCCTGTCAAGAGCTCCAGACAGCCCTAGAAACTTGAGACTTCTGACAACAGAACAAAGGCTTCCTTCTCTGGCTGCAGATCTGCAACTACAGGTCAGTAACAGTGCCCTCAGACTAAGCTATAAGGAGCAAGACCTGTTAGGGTAAAAAGACTGAGCTAGCAACTAATTAAGTCAGCTGAGCGTACCCAAGTTCATGGGACACATCTGAGAGTGTCAAAGGAACAGTTCAGTGTCACTAATTCTGCTATCATCTGAAAGATGGTGACAATTGGGACAGGTTTCCAGTGATAGAAAGGCAGCTGCCACACTCATCTTCAAGAAGGGTAACAAGAGGAAAAAAAATTAAAATCAGGCAATTAAGGGCTAGTCAGCCTCACATCAGTCCCCCAGGAATATTATTAAAATCATCTTGGAAGCCATCACCACATGAAGCAGGAAGAAGGCAGCTGGGAAGAGCCAGCACAGACCTGCAAGGGTGAATAGTCCCTTATTGACCAGAATGCCTTCTACAATGAAATGACACCATTTCTAGAAAACTGAAATAATGGATACTGTGTATCTCAACTTTAGCAAGGCCTTCAACATGATCTCCCTTAGTTTCCTTATAGCTACATCATGAGATACAGACTGGATAAGTGAACACTAAGGTGGGTAAAAACATGGACCTGTTAAACTCAGGGATGGTGATAAGCAGTACAAAGTCCAACAGGCAGTCAGTTACCAGTGGTGTTCCTCAGGGACTGACATGAGGCATCAAAACTGTTCCCTGGATGACAGACCAGCATGTTCAGCAGATGTGTGAACAATATTAAACTGGGGAAGTGTCTGAGGAGGGAGGACGGGGCTGCTAGACAGAGGGACAAGCCGGAAAGATGGTATGACAGGAAATCTATGAACTTCCAAAGTCCTGCATCTGGGCCAGGATAACATGACACAATAGTACAGGCTGGGATCAGCTGCCCACAGAGAACCTTCATGGGGAAAGACATGGGGGTCCTGGTGGACAAATAGTTTAACAGGAGTCAGCAATAATGGCCAGCTGCATGCAGGGGTGTTAGCAGGGGTATAACTAGCAGGCTGCAGAAATTACCCTCCCCTTCTGGCTGACACTTGTGAGACAGCATCTGGAGTACCATGTCCAGTTCTAGGCTCCCCAGTACCAGGGAAAACATTGATATAGTGAAGTATGTGACATAAGGGCAGAGGTTGAAGGAAGTGAGTTTGTTCTATGTCAAGACAAGGCCAATGGCCAAGTTTACTGCGGTCTACACCTACCTACCTAATGGGCAGGTATGGAGAACACAGAGACAGACTGCTCTCAGAGGTGCATGATAATAAGACAAAAAGCAACAGACAAGATATAAGAAAACACTTTTGCCATTGTAAGAGTGGTCAAACACTGTAAGAGGTGTATAAGAAATTGCACGGTCTCCATTCTCGGGGTTAAACATCCCTTTCAACCCAAGTTGTTCTGTGAGTCTATTCATTTTAAATTGTCAGGTTTCAATCTTCTTAATTTAGTCCTTCTCTGTACTAAAAGATGAGGCAAAAATAGGAGAAAGCTATTTATTGCTTCCATTTTACTCCATGTCTTTAAGGGCTATGTAGTCAACTGGCAGAGAATGAGGAAAATGTTACGACACTTAACTCATTCTTGACATGTGTTTTCTCTTTTAAATTAGCCAGTCTTCTAGTTTTAGGAAAAAAAGCAAGAGAAAAAAATCACAGATGGGCATCTAAAAATGTGCTGCTTTGCGTTACATTCCACTACTGTACTGCCACTGTAAACAGTGACACAGAGCAAGACTAATGTCAGGCAAAATTTGCTACATGACCCTCTGCAGCATTTCATTATTCCACTTTGAGTCAATAAAATTACAAGGTTTATTACAAGGAAATAGTCACAACAAGTCTGAAACACTTCAGATCACTGATTATACCCTTGACAAGAGATGGATATAACATCTGTCATTCTTCAAAGCCTCTGCAGGATATGCAATTGATTTAAAGACTCCCTACTTTTCCTAGCAACTGAGACTCTTAATGTTCTAAATTGTTCAGTGTTGAAACCTATCTTCTACACCTAACAAAGTGCCCCTTTAAGTTTTGAGGCACAGTCTAATTTATCAGCTAAAAAGAAGCACGAACATCTCTACAACATCCTCTGTCCCTATTTCGGGCAGGGTTTTCTGCTACCCATGTATAAAACAGTCTCATGTTCTGCTGGCAAGTCAATATTCTGGGCTGTAATTGGCCAGGAGACTTCATTGGCTTGCTCTGAACATCAAAGGTGTTCAAAATGGCACTTGAGTAACTGCATTCAGAGACTGAATTCACAAGACAGTTCTAAGTTTATCTGCACCAAAGGACTGTCTTACCCTGTGTCCAACACTTAACAGTCCACAGAGGTAATACTGGCACAAAAAAAACCCACCAAAACAAAAAACCACAGCAGCAAACATGTTTTATATACTGAATTTCCCACATAAGTCTTCAGTTAGATGTTAAACAGATAGCTCAGAGAAAATAACTGACCCATGCCAAGGGAAACATCAGGCTTGACAGAAAAGTAAACAGTCTATAGCTTCACTCCTCTAGATTGAGGCACATCATTGCGCAACGGGAAATAAAACTTACAATGTAAAAAAAGTAAAACCATTTGGTGAGAGAAAATATTGCAGACTATTTTTAGATTCTGAGCTCCTCCTGGATACACGGATAGGGAGAAAAAGTACTTGGCCACAGCCTAACTGGGAAGTCAAGAAGTAGAGATCCAGACTGCACTGCTCTTCCAGCAGCAGAGATTATCAACAAACCTGAGCAATTTTGGCTTGACAGCATTTTACTTGGATCTTCAAAGAAAAAACACATGCTTCACATCACAAATGGAATGTTTTCAAATTAGGACATTTCTGTTTGCAGCCAAGTTTACTGGAGCGACTATGGATTTTCAGTCTGAATAGTCTTTCAATCTAGAACAGTCTTTCAAATCACAAAAGCAATCATTCATTACCAGCATGTTGCTAGACATTGGAACTCACTGCTGAGGGTTTTTCAGAGGATTTCTTACAGTGCTATTGCCAATCTTTAAGCTTTGTGGTTTTTTAAATCGCAAAAATATTATGAACTGCACCCCCAGTTTGAGGCTATCAAGATTCAGCAAGAACTATAGCAGCTAGGACAGCAAGAGGCATGTTTCTCAGGCTTCTGAGGTTATTTAAAAGGTTAAAACCAAACACCTACCCAGAAATCCACTCTTTAACTTAACAAATCAATTTCCAGTACAGTAACCCATATGCTGGAGTAGAGTACTACTCCTTTCTGCAATCATCAAGACGTTAGTGCTGAAGGGTCATCTATTTGCCTCTGCATCTGGAAGCTCAAGATTGTCTCCTTGAAGCCACAGTAAGCAGAACATTTGTTATAGCTGTAGGTACTTCCACCTGCTTAATCAAGAGGTTCAGGTAGGATCATAAAATGCATTGGGTTGGAAAGGACCTTTAAAGGTCATGAAGTCCAACCACCCTACAGTCAGCAGGGACATCTTTAACTAGATCAGGTTGTTCAGAGCCCCATCAAGCCTGACCTTGAATGTCTCCAGGGATGAGGCCTCCACCACCTCTCTGGGCAACTTGTTCCAATGTTTCACCACCCTCATAGTAAAGAGCTGCTTCTTAATGTCTAATTCACCCTTCTTCAGTTTAAAACCATTGCCCCTCATCCTACTGCTACATGGCCTTGTAAACAGTTCCCCTCAGCTTTCTTGTAGGCCCAGTTCAGATACCAGAAGGTTAGTATAAGGTCTCCTTGGAGCCTTCTCCAAGCTGAAAAAGCCCAGCTCTTTCAGAATTTCCCATGATCTGAAGGTATTTGAAAGAAAAAACAAAAGCCCACCACACTAACAACAAAAGGAATGTTCTTCTAGATGTCAGCTTCTTAAACGCTGCACCGCAGATACAAGAATATGCATTTACTAGGAGCCACTGAAATATGCAACGAATAGTACTTAATATCTAGGAAAGTAGTTTCTAGTATGACACTGACATCTCTTAAAGCATCAGAGAACGTAACCCACTGTTCATCTAGACAAAGGCTGCTGGTGGGAGGGGGGTGAGAGCAGGCAATTCAATCCATACACACAGCAAGTTTGCAACAAAAGTCAAAGCCAGCAAAAAGGCAAGTATGATATAATTTTCATTCTACTGAGAGGAGACATCAGATGACTGATGTGAGTCATCTTACCGAGTCCTGATGAAATATTTGTTGACATTG
The DNA here is from genome assembly GCA_033124195.1 of Coracias cyanogaster. Classification (NCBI taxonomy): domain Eukaryota; kingdom Metazoa; phylum Chordata; class Aves; order Coraciiformes; family Coraciidae; genus Coracias; species Coracias cyanogaster. The sequence goes on along the minus strand of JAVSBS010029274.1, from coordinate 16,713 downwards.
ACCTTCATTCAGACATTCAGATTTAGAACAGTGACCTCAATAGCGTAACACTCAACTTACTTTAAATACTCCACTGTTTTAGCTTGAGAGCAATAAACTCTAGAGTTGTATACTCATTACTCTGCTCTTTGTTACATCATAAAACAAAGAGCAGTCAGGTTATTCCTTGTGGCAAAAGAATCCTATAAAAATCAAACCCAACACACAATTCTACCTCTGTTGATAAAATGACAGCAATTTAAGTGACAAAATCAGGTAACAGATCAGGCCTTGAATGAACCAACAGAAGATGGTTAAGCAATTAAACAAGAAGTTATTGCATCCTGACACTAAAAATAGTGTGCCAAAAAATGGCATAAGCCCAGCTTCATGAGTAACTACATACCTGCTCTCCTTGCCTCGATGCAAGCAACACTCATTTCCTCTTTCAATTCATGATTTTCATTGGCTATAGCTTCACCTACTGTAACAAATCTTCCAACTGCCAGGTTAACTGCTTGGCCCACTCGCTGAATTGCTTGCAGAGTCTTGTCTGAACGCTTTGGTTTATCCTTATGATTAATAAGAGTAGTTATCTGCAAACAAGAAGAGTTAATTATTACAACTGTACGCAAGAAGACATTTCAACTTTAGTATTAAAGGCAAGTTTTGAACTGAACTCAATAATAGATTTTTGCCATGGTTCACTAATAAAATTTAGTGTTGAGTCATGAGGTATCATTCATTTAACTTCTTACTGAATGAAAAAAATTTGGAGTATAATTAAGTTTGCTTACCTGCTGTGATCTTAGCTTATCTCACATCTCAAATGAACTGAGGGATTTTTCTTTTTTTTTCCCCACCCATTTGCAGTATTTAAGTAAGCTGCCCTGGGTCTCTCAACAGGCTTTCACACTACAGATACAGTAAAAGTTGAGGACTCCAATAGTAGACATACCAACCTCATTTTGGGGTTGCCAGCATTGGGAATTTTACAAAGTTTTTGTACTGTCAGGTAACTAAACATACTCATGAACTTGTATTTAGGAGCTTTGGCTCTTTTTACAAAGCCTTTATAAGTGACGTTTTATCCAAGTGACTAAGGCAGGCTTTACAAAAGAATGAGCAGTAGCACAGTCTTCACACAAAAGACAAATCATTTGTCTTTCAGAAATAATCTGAAGTATTCAAGCCCTCCCTCATTAAAATATCCACTGTGCTCATAACTTATATGTCCTCAATTACACGTTTTCTAGAATCTAGAAAAAGGTTGTCATTTAGATGCAAGTTATCAGTAAAACAATTTGTGAAGACAGTCTTATTCTGAACTCCACATCCTGTATAAGCTTTTCTGCCTGGTACTACATCACGCTATATACCCCTTCTTGGATCACACTGACCAGAGATAGGCTGCATGATACCAAAGATTTGCCCAAAACACCAAACATGAGGAAACAAAGATCTCTCTCCCACCTAAAGAGAAAGGCAGGATTGCAGAAGCAGGTTCTCAAACAAGGCATTAAAAAAGAACAGCATGCAATCCTCCCACTCAGAATTAACTAATTACAAACTGCATTACAAAGAGTATAGGAGCTTTACATTTTTGGTATGACAACCATTTTCTAGTGAGATGTAGGACAGAGGTTAACTCTGTAGTTTCAAATACCCTAAATCAGTATAAAAGCCATCATTATTGCCAACAAAGACAGTCCTGTCTATCCTTGCCTCCCTTTCTCATTTTCAGCAGTAGCGTGGCTTAAAATGCCCACAGAACTGCACCGTAAGCCACATCCTCAGGAGCTCAAAGATGTCTGCTGAGGGAATTTCAGAATGACATGAATGACCTAAGTGTATGAACACCTCTCAGCTGTATCAGCTTAATCACAGATTTCTTTGCCCATTGCTCAAAAAAGCCATAAATTATCCTTTATTCTTACATTCTCCTACCAGTCAAGACTCTGGTAGGACAAGATCACAGAAGCTATGCTTGTAATGCTCACACTGGGCCCAAGGACAGAACAAGAAGCGGTGTAGGAACTGTTATGCTTCATAATTTGATCAACGCCCAAGGCCTACCCTTCAGATATCACTCAGCTGTATTTCTAGGGGGAAAAAAAAAGTGCTGTTTTTAAGACGTTACTGGGCATGCTTTTGAATGCCAGGCGTTTAGCCAAGTTTGCAGTATTAAACTCTTGCAATGGAAAAACATCAATACTTCAGAGCACTTTGCACAAAAAAAAAGCAAGAAGCAGCAAAGAACTATCCCAATAAACAGTGCTGTCCTATCAAAGAACTGCTATGGGAACAGAAAAGTATTTTTGTCCTAGTATAAAACATCACTACAGAAATGCATAATCTGTCCACCGCCTGCTTATATATGCCCTATTTCTCTAACTTGTACCTAAGCCACAAGCTCTAAAGGATGGATACCTTCTAGAGCTCATACAAATCTGTCCCTGTATGAGTCCTCCGGTCCGCCAAACTTTAACCCCAAAGCCTACGAACACTTGATGTCCATCCAGTGAAAACATCTTATAATGAAAACTGAGACCTATTAAACTACTCAAACACCTGGACAACTTCAGATTCATTCTAGAGCAGGAATGATGTTCCCCAAAACACACAACTACCATCACTTCAGTGGATGTTCTGTTTAATATTAAATGCATATTAAAAAGAGCCACACATGCAGCTCTCCTGAACTCTCCCATTGCAGATGCTTCAGGTATACAAACTATCAAATACCTGACAGCAGCCAATCTAACAATTCCACCTGGTGAATTCTTGACTAGTCACAGGCAGCAAGCCTACAGAGACCATTAGACCAAATGCTGAGGAAAACCCATTCAATAGATCGTCACAACTTTGTTTCCTCAACTGATTTTTAAGCAAACAGCAACTCAATGCTATGCGTACAAAGGGCTAATATTACATTCATACAGTTACTGACTTCTCTAAAATATATGTAAAAGACAGTGGTCTAAGACAAACAGAATACTAGTTGGATGCACATCCTGGCTGTGAGTTTACCTCCCACAGAACTTTGTACCAGTAGAAGTTGAAACATGTTCTGCATAACCCTGAAAAAGCATATGCAGCTAACACCACAGAGTGAAAGGAATCCCACTGTCTCTTACAAATCATCAAGGGCATTTTAATCCCATATGTTACTGTAGAGATATGCAAATGATAAAAATCATGGACATGTCACAGATTAAGTTGCTTTAATAAAGGCTTACAAAACATTTTCAGAAACACTTTTGAGACATGGTAAAGTGCAATTTTATAACTTGAGTACTCTCTTGAGAGGGGATCATCAGTTTTGCAGAAAAAGACGCCCCTTATAATCCCCCCCCCCACACACACACACACATTAGGTGAAGCAAGAAGCAGCAGCTCTTTCAGCAGATCTACCACTCGTGTCGTCTTAACCTCATGAAGTTCAGCAAGGCCAAATGCAAGGTCCTGCACCTGGCCTGGGACAATCGCCAGTATCAGTACAGGCTCAGTGATTAATGGATTGAGAGCAGCCCTGCAAAAAAGGACTTGGGGGTACTGGTGCATGAAAAATTGCCCATGTCCGCTCACAGCCCAGAAATCCAACTGTAACCTTGGCTGCATAGAAAGAAGTGTGGCCAGCAGGTCAAGGGAGGTGATTCTCCCCTTCTGCTCTGCCCTGGTGAGACCCCACCTGAAGCACTGTGTTCAGTTCTGGAGTCCTCAGCAGAGGAAAGGCATGGAGCTGTTGGAGCGAGTCCAGTGGAGGGCCACAAAAACAATCAGAAGGGTGGAACACATCTCCTACAAGTAAAAGCTGAGAGAATTGTTCAGCCTGGAGAACAGAAGGCTCTGGGGAGACTTTATTGCAGCCTTTTGATATGTAAAGGGGGCTTATAAAAAAAAAAACCCACAAAGCTTTTTACCAAGGTCTGTAGTGACAGTACCAGACACAATGGTTTTAAATAAAAGAGGATAGATTTAAATTGGACATAAGGAGGACATTCTTTTACAAGTAGGGTGGTGAGACACTGGAACAGGTTGCCCTGAGTTGTGGATGCCCCATCACTGGAAGTGCTCAAGGCAGGTTGGATGGGGCTTTAAGCAACCTGATCTAGTGAAATATGTCCCTGCCCATGGCCATGGTCTTTAAAAGGTCCCTTCCAACCCAAACCACTCTGTGATTCTATGATCTACTCTAGACTTCTACTGGAGCAGCTTATGTATGCATATTAAACTCAGGTTGGAAGCCTATGGTTATACACAGCAGCTGAGGCTTTGCAAATATCTCCTGGAATAACAAACTCGTAGCTGGGTAATACAATTTCTTCTCAGACTGGGTAACTTGAGGCCTCTATAGTAAATATTTTAACACTAGAACGGAGAGAAGTTTGTTGAACTCCTTTTTCCCCCAGAGAGATCTACATGGATTGCCAGTTAAAAACAAGCATTGTGCAAAAACTAAAGAAGTTGGTCAGGATGTTTGAAACGCATCAAGACAAACAGCTTCATATAACACCTATTTCAAGTGTGATCAATGTTACACAGCAAATACAGCCTGTACTAATATAATAAAATTCGTATAGGATGTTAGTTAGAAAAAAAAGACAGCACTGAAACAGGAGTAGAGATAGACAAAGATATGAAATATATATCAGCTAAAAGGGCTGTCTTTGGTTGTAGAAACATGAGTTAAGACAAACCAAATGTAAAACATCAAAGCCATGATGAAAGTTCTTCAGATACAGATGGGCTTCTCATAACCTGCCACTTGCAGAAAACATTGCTCTGCAAACAAGGAGAATGTATAATTCTGAGAAATATCCTTCTTTGTATCTTCATGAAGTGTTTAGAGTAACAGGTGTATACTCAGGTATAGCATCCATTTAAAATAAAGCTATGAAAAAGCAGAGTTTAAAGCAACTGCAGATTCAGGTTATTTTCAAGACTTAAAGTCAGGGTTAAAAAACCAACAAACAAGATTTCAACAGAGCAAGGGGAGGAATTTCACTAGTATGTTAAAGACAAACCGAAGGAAACTCTGATGCTAATAAGCAGCACAAATATTATTTAACCAGTTCAGACTATAATGGAAAAAAAATCCCTAAGCAGTACAGTTGGAGAGGTGCTGGAGAAAGGCATACAGTGCCATTTGCCTCAGGATACATTCATAAAGTATGTATCCTAGCCAATAAACTAGGCTTCTAAAATAAAGAATAAGCAAAGATTTTGCTCCTGACTTTTAAACAACATTTAAAACAAAGATATAAATTTAGACAATTTAAATGGAAAAAAACAAAGACCCACAAGAAACCTAACAAGGAACTTTCTCCCCAGTGAACAATCATCTTCTTCCAGAGAAACCCTAAGTCTATCAAAAACTGATTTAGTGAAAACTTGCAGCATTTAAGGATATTTCAGATTACAAAGAGTTTTCTCCCCTGCAGCCCATCCAGTTGCAACCAGACTAGAACTATTACCATCATGTTTCTTTCAGATTTTTTTTAAAGAAGGAAACCCCTGTGACTCCAAGACATTATCTAAGCTCTCCTTTAAGCTTAACACCTCCCAAATATTTTATCTGTTGTATTCTGATCATGACTCACACCATCACTAACATCTGTGGTGTTTGGGCAGGATTTAACAGCTGAAAAGATTACCTGTGAGTCTCTTTGAACAGGAGTAATACACTACATGCTGTTTACTTCAGGATTTACTGATCAGGCCCTAGAAAGGAAACAGTCCTTTTCATGGTACTCATACTCTGTTTACTGAGAGCTCTTACACTGCTTCCAAGGAATGCTTATCTGAGATTTGAGACAATCAGTTGAAGGAGTGTGCAGTCTCAAGAAACTGTCAGTTACAATCTTTTGTCACCTGTCACAGACAGCCCCAGAAAAATGGCCTTTTCCCATTTACTGAAACTAACATATACAGCCATAATGTATCAAGATGTACTTCATAACTAAGAAAACAAGATCATTTGTGGCAGTTTTCTAGTAGCTTTCAGAGCTTTTTGAGGGCCTTCAGATACTGACATTTAAGTCGTTATGTGCTTCATGCACAGGAAGCATCATGACAGCATGGTTAGCTAAAAATATTCTAATGTCTATTTATTATCAGTGTAATTAAGTCTTGCATGACAGAATTAAGTGATACTTAAGAGATTGGGTTTCAGGAAGTATTTATAGACAACTATAAATGAAACCAGGGGAAATGTAGCTATTTCACAGCCACTGTTACAAACACAAGCGCTAAACTGGGAAGTCACGTTGGAAGGTACTCTATCCACCTTCCTCCCCAAGTAAAACTCACCTTGTGCATAGCATGATTTAAACTTTCAAGAGTAGTACTTGTTACCGCATCACACCAAACAGTTTTCCTGCCAGAAAAAAATATTCAAGACGTTTTCTCCATGCAATGAGGATTAGCTTCGTTAGAGTAACAGCCCCTCTTGTGTTCTGTGTACTGTCTGCTTTCTACCTTCCATTAATTACATAATCATGGAAAATTGCTTTCTAAAAAAAAATGTAATACTAAGAATAGAAAACCTTTGCTAAGAAAATGCAACAGCACTATATACTAGGGGAAAAAGCTACAAAACCCCACAACAGAAGTGTGCTGGAAGTCAGGTTAGTGCTATTTTATAGGACTCGTAGAAAACTGTCAGAAAGGCCTTTCCCACACTGCTCATACTTTTATTAGCTCATCTTGAGTTTGGGGGTGGAGGGAACTACTAATACTACATCTTAGGCATTGTCTCATTAAGTCTTGTGTACTACTTAAGTAGTGTAGCAGGTCTTCAGACTCATTTAGCCAGACAGCAGCACACGTCGTTCCAACACCCGTATCTGCTACAGACAACCACACATGTGAGAGAGCACAGAAGCAGCAGCTGGCATTTGACATCCAGTCCACAAGGTTTACAAGCTGAACTGTCACATAGATTTCTCCTTGTAAAAGATGAGCCTCAGGGATCCTGAGAAGTGAGCAAGGACTACCTGCTTCCCTGTCCTAGAAATCAAAACCCTGTTAAGACTCGATGCCTATCCAGGGATCAATGAAAGTCTTACTAAGCATTTTCTACAATTTCAAGCACTAAAATATTTTTTAGAAGACTGGTTAAGTATGATTTTTTTAATGGAAAGCCTTATCTCCCTACTCAGTTTTCATTTTTCAGAAAAATCCTACAAATAAACTTTGTAGAAACTCAACTCTGAAAGCTTTCAAAAGGCTGGAAAAGACAAGTCAAAATGAAATGCAACTGCATTAACTACTAATGCGCAAGTTAACTGTAAAAACCCAAAACATTACTAGAGACAACTGCCTCTGCTTTATGGACACTTGAACCAGAACAGCTGCTTCTACACATAATTATGCAAAAGGGGCAACCAACTCCTTTTTACAGAAGTTGCACAGACCTCAAAGCATAATACAGGACGCTGAGCCACCACTTTGGTAAAAGAACAGCTTCCAAGAAGCTGTATGATCCTGACACCCCCTATTTATGTATTTTCCTCATACTGCCTATGTGCTGGTGTCCAATACTGCTGTGTTCTGTTATGCTTGTGGTATTGAGGCTCTTGTACTTTACCCGAAGGCTTTTTAAAAGCATCTTCTCATTGCTTTTGCACACATCTTTCATAAAAGCCTTCAGGGAAGCAAATTAAATAAACTAACAACCTGTAAGCTGGTTCACTTATCTGTGGGCAAATGCTAACATGCTTAAGAGTAGCCGCAGGCAATCTTTCCCATATAGTGTCTAACAAGCTGATAAACCACCTCTGAAAAGGAAGAAGGAACAATCCAGGACCTGCAGCGACAAGTAGAAGCTGACAAGCAACACAAGAACAGCCCTACCAAATCAGATCACTGGTACACCTAACCTAATATCTTATCTCCAATAGTACCCAAACATGGGTGCCTAGAAAAAAGCATGAGAATAAAACAAGCAAATGAGACACTAGCTACACTGCAGCTGTAAACAGATTTTTGGTTAACTGCAAATCATACATTTTAAAACAGGACAACATTTAATTGTGCACTTCTCACAAGCACAACAGCTTCAATAGGTAGAAAATATTACTTGGAAGAGGTGAGAACGGTACTCTTCACCCCCTTCAGATCTAGGCTTCAAAACCTACCCTTTGTAAAGTTAGCCAGGAAAGACAAGAGCACACAACTTCAAATACACACCTCAGATTATTAGTACCATTGCTATGTACTTGTTACACATTCTTGGAATTGTTAAGAGATCAAAAGAAAGGATTCAACTCACAGCAAGACTATACTATACTAGTGAATACCCTTTCTTTGGGCTGAATGCATTCCTACAAAACCAAGGACCCTTTAAATTTCAAGATCTAAACTAAACACCATAGAGAAAATTATTATCTAAAATGTGATACAGATGAACTTGTTCAATTGAGATGTAGTACCTGGATGACACCAATTTACTTCCTCCAGTGTGGGTTACTTTGGGGTTGGAGATTGTGGTTTTTTTGTTGTTTGTTTGTTTTATTCAAAGTAATGAAAACTCTGGAAACTTCAGATTTTTTTTTTTCAGTTGGATTAATTATTTCCAACTTTTTTTTGCAAGTTGTCATGGAAAGGAACTCCAGAGAAACAAAAACCCAGAATGAACACAGGTGACGAGTTCTTGCAACCTATGGATTCTTAGGCATTATGTGGAAGTTTTAATTATTTTAATGTTACTAAAGTAGCACATTACTGTAGACAAGAAATACACTTGCTTTTCAATGTCCCCTTTTCAGAGACTCCTTAAAACCAGGTATCCCCAGTGATCTGCAGATATGAAGCAGAAAAGCCCAGGAAAACTGATCTGTGCTCCTGCCACCCACCCCTCTTTTTTTCCATACACCAAAGAGGTGGAGAGGGATCACTGGAGAGTGCTCAGTGAGGCTTGACCATGGATCAAAGCGACCTTGTTTACTCTTCCTGTCACATGCCTTTCAAGTCAGAAGACTGCCCTACTTCCCCAAAACAAGGTGACTTCAGAATCTGTGGAAATGAGTGACAATGCTAAAGATCTTCATTTTCAGAAAATTCAAGTTTGAGCTTCCTTCTCTCTTTGGAAAGACGTATTGAAGTTTACGGACTGAAATTTTCACCTTTGAACAACTAGACAGCAGCCAGCAAAAGTAATTTTTTTAAAGTGAAAGTCCATTTTGACCTCTTCTGGTTATACGATACACGCATCACCAAGTACACAAACATCAGAAAATATGCATTTGCATATCATTAAATGCATCTAAAAATAAAATAGCTTTTACTAAACTCTTCATTGTGAGTTGGCTTTCTAACTCAACTGCTGTCTTGAAGTTCACTGAAACACAGCTACCTCACTAGAAAAAGTGAGCCTAATAAACCAAATAATTGAGTTTAGGGGTGTATAAGCCAGAACATGTCCCTTCCTTCCTGTCGCCCTCCAGTTTAGAATCTTCTTACCCAAATGAGTAGATTTCACCAACAAAGCTGTTACCCTTTTTCATTCTGCACCTTGAGATCCTGGGCAGGAGCAAGCTAAGTAAATAAAACCAACCCAGAGGGAAGTTCATTGTTTAAAGTGTACTTTCAGATGCGGTCAAAACAGATGCAGACATGTTTTCAGCACCAGAGAGATGCAAGTCTCAAAAATCACTCAGTTTACCAACACGATCAGGTAACTTGAGAACAAGAGACTGAATGGCAAATTATTATTGTGGCTTTCCTCCCTAACTTGCCTGTGTTAAAGTACCCAACCTTCCACTGCTTATGCAAACAGTGCCCCAGCCGGCTCTGAGCTGCTTATTCAATAAAACAGCCACCCTTGTGGAACTATGAATTCAGACATTTTAATAAAGGATATAACACAGACAACACACTGATACCACCTGCAGCTGAGAATTCTTTCTATTCAAATCTGGATTGTCTCCTGAAGATACAGAAGTTGCTGTTTAGTCCCACAGAGAGGCAGCTTCACTGGCACAAACACCAGCCGTTCAATCTGTCCAGCACTGCATGCTGCAGGCTAGAGGGTTCCTCCAGCCTTTTTTAGGGAAAGCTTCCTTAGCAGCATTTTGAACATACCACTTCAATTCAGAGCAACATCTGGTATTTCATCTTAAAAAGCCCTAGGGATTAATAGAGAAGTACAGCATGCTCTGGAAAAGGCTATGCAAATCCAACTACTATCCACCTACAGAAGTGTAAAACAAAACAAAAACTTCATATAATCCAGGAACCATTACCTTATGTTAAAAAGCCTGTATATTCTCCTGGTTGCTTCCCTGAAGAGCTCAAGGGCAACAAAAACTCATTCAGGTGGATAATTTAAATGTAACATTGAGATCTAATACAGCATCTCTGATAACTTAAAGGGACCATTCCATTTATTGGTCTAAGTCTTAAACAGTTGCAACTTTGGACAATACTACCCTTCTAAACAATTTTGACAACTGTGAATAAAAAAACCCCTAACACAAAACAACAAAATGCCACCTCCAAAAAAACACTTTTGCAACATTATGCTACTACAGCACAATTTTACTTCATTATTTGAAAATACATTATTTGCGTGGTTATATGAATTCTGTTTTAAAAAATGAATGCTTTTGTATTGATTTTTTAAGACATAAGCAACTGCATGGGTTTTTTTTATTTCTCCATATACATCTGAAAGACCTTAGGATTTGCTCATACATCATTTATGCAACTTGTGTTTAGGAGATATCTTACCCTTTGAGAATTCATTTTGTGTATAAAAAGAAAAAGTCATCCCATTCAGTATCTAGATTAGATTAACAATTACAAGTTGGCACTAAGTCTGTATCACCACTCACCCCACTAGCTTTAAACAAGGCTAGTGATAGAACGCAATGCAAGCCAAGGAGTAAAAATTATTTAAGGCTCTATCCAGCCAGGGTTGTGCTTTGCCAGTGAATTAATAAACAGAGTAAATCCATGCAGAAAGGCATAGGCTCATAATACCATACAGCAGTTTTACTAAACTATAATCAGAGTTGTTTGCAATCATTAATTCATAATTTATCCTTCGGGGATTTCCCTACCTAATCTGTCTAAAACCATCTGTTAACAATGCTGAATAGCAAGAAAGCTGCTCTAATTCTTTTTGTGGAGGATCACTGTGAGGCAGTTATGATTTAATACTCATTCTGCTGGAGAACTACAAAAATTTGTTTAATCTACAGAAAAGTCATTAATCAGATACCACAAATTTGAAAGATAAGATTCCATTGAAAAAGAGAAATTGATTTTCAGCTATGTCAGTAAGAAGCGTTCTACTTCAGCCACTTGAAATGTTAAGTCTGGCTCGTTTATCACATCAAAGACTAAGGTACTGAACATTTAAAAGCAGTAGCCAAGCTTAACTCCAAGCCAATTTCACTATCCAAGGGTTCACAGAAAAGGTCCCTGAAACCATAGCTATTTCATAGTAGCACTGTTGCTCTTGTGATCAAATGGTCAAGTGTAATTTTTGTTGTAAAGCAGAATATCATTTATAATTAACAATGTTAATATAACTAATGTAACACAATTTCATTTACCTACTGAGGAAATTTTAAGGGACTCCTGTGCACCCCAGTATACCTTAAAAACCACAAGTATAAATTATTATCTAATTTCCCTTCCACTGTTTCATAACAACCTCGCTTCAGCAAGTAAATAGCTGTCAATTAAAACCTAGCCTCAGAAAAGGGAAACCTGCAACCACATCAGCCTAGAAAGACAACTGATACTGTGATGGAAGTAATCACATTACCTACAGCCAGATGACAACCTCGTAAGATTAACTTTTTTGAATAAATCAAAGCCTTTAGGGGCACAGAGTACCAAGTGTAGGCTGAATAACGGTTGAGTTGCTGCAAGCTTCATTTTCCAGAAAAAGAATCTGCATCGAGTGGAAGATTTGTAATACAAACCACAAGCTTATAACTCAGTCCATAATACCTATTGAACCAAGAGGAGGAGAAGAGTCAGTGAGTTAGTGACTAATTGAAACTCATGAGGTTCAACTCCAGACGCTGGCAGCACACCATATGCTTCCAGACCCGACAAGCAGTTAATGCACACGCTGCAGCCATGGCACAGCTTCTCTGCAGTACAGATGTCAACTCAGAAGAATTTAGCAGGAGGTTCGCTTCAATCGGTACAACACAAGTCTTATGCTGCAATTCATTATTTCATTACTCAACAGTAGTCCCAATTCTCAAGTTTAAAGTGAGTAGCAAATTAATTCATAAAGAAGAAAATCCTGGAAAGGGGGAGAAACAGCTTCTCAAAGCTTGCAAGGTACCCAAAATTTTCAAGTACTGAAGGATAAAGACTAGTACCCAAGAAGCATTTTAAAAGAAGTGCACTCAGATTTTTTTTTCCCCCTCAGATGCCCTGAAGAAAGCAATGAGTTTAAAACAAATAAGGATTACCACGCTTTTTCCAAAAAAGGAATTTTCCCATCCTACAAAAAGAGCCTTAAGGAGCAAAGCACAAGCCCTGGCACCATACTGGAGCATGAACAGCCAACAACATAAGAACCCTTTAGCACCTTAGAGGTGGGAAAGTTAAAGACCTAGAGGTACCAAAAAAAGCCTAGTGAAACAAGGCAGCCAAGGGACTTGCTGGAACAAATCTCTCAGTGCATCTGCTGCATAGGAAATGCAAGTAAATTGACATGGATGAGGGTTTGAACCGAATGCTGAAGTTCAGGAAGGGAATGAGACTACATATATTTCTTAATTTTAAGAATGTTGTCCAGAGAGTCTGAGACACTTCTGTTTAAAGGAAAGAGAACACATTTGATTCACACAAGTTCAGAGGTGGATATATAATAAGCCTGTACTGCAATGCAATACAATACTATGACTACAGACATTCAAATATGAGCTTATATACAAGGCTGATGCATGATGTGGAGGAAAAACAGGGAAAATGTGGTGGGTTCCCCCCCTATTTTTGTAGGTTTCCAGGAATGAAAAACTAGTGATACCAAGTTAGAAGTCTTAACAGTACTCTTAACATAGGACTCTGCTTTAAAAGCAGCCAGAAAAGAAACCTATTAAGACAAATCCATGACTGAATAATTCCCAAGTTTACTAGTTTTGCAGCTATGAACTATAGAAGAAATGAACACTCATTGAAAAGTATCATGTTTATGTATGTCACATATATAAACCTCTGACATAGGCTTTGGCCAGTGTTGGCACCACACATGCATACATCCCTCCCAAAAAAAGCCTTGTGAAGCTCCTTTGCTACATTCAGAGGGAATATCCTTCAGTAATGAGACATACCAAGGGCCACATCTACAGGTATATCAAAGAACTGAATGTGAGTTGCTGTTCAGAGTTCTGCTGGTACTGGGTACAACACGATCTAATAGTTGCTGGTCACCTGAGGACTTCCAAGTGAACAAGACTACAGAACAGCTTCCCTCAAGGACACTGCTAGCCTATAGACAAAATTTAAAAGACCACTGTCACAAACAGTAGCATACTGAACTCCATGTCTACAGTTTTACACTTCTCTCAAATCTCTTTGCTAGAACACATGCTTGTTCAGTTCCAGGGAGAATAACATCAGTTCCACTGAACACAGAGTAACTCACCAGCTATTACAGTCCATTTCTTCAGGAGTTATAACCACAATATACTCAGTTACTTCCTTAACACAGCTTTGCCCCAGCCCTCTGACAGAAAATAAGAACAGAGCAGAGCAGCTATTCATATTTGTGCTCAACTACAAAAGAAAGCAAAGCGATCCCTACTCCAGAACATAGTTATGTTATGTACCTGGAAAATCTCCATGGAATCAAAGTGATGCAGAAGAGGCTATGAAAATGTTAGATAAAATGAGCCAGAACAACTTGCCAACATTAGACGTCATTTACTAAGATTTCAAGGGACTCAAGGATGTAATGGATTAATTGCATCAACAGTCTCATGCTATCTCCTGGTAAACACTAGATTGATGGTTGAGGTATGGAGGTTGCCTGACACTTATACATGGCAAATCAATACAAAAAATTAGGAAGAACAGAAGTAGCAGACACCCAAATAAATGTGATATACTACCAAAGACTCAACATCATGTTTAACGAATTCTTGCCTCACAAAACTACTACATTTCTCTGTAGAAATCACCAATTACATGTATAAGGAGGCACTCTGCTGCAAGAAAGCTAGGAAGCAAAATCCATACCAAAAGTTTCAAAGTACACCAAGCAAGTCTCTGAAAAAAATCAAAAGAAGGCCCTTTGTATGAATATTTAATTCATTAAGAGACAGAATGAGAAGGAAGATGAAGGAAGGCAGGGAGTAAATAATTGCTTACTTTAATAGAGGGAAGTGGCCAACGTGGGAGTTTCACAGAAACTAGTGCTGGGACATGGATTATTCTACCTAATCATAAAGACAGCAGGTATTAAAATGATGAAAATTTGCTGGTGATCCTAAGTTATTCAGGACAGTAAAGATCAACTCTTGACTACAAAATTGCACAACCGACCAGAGAATGAAATGTCAGACAAAAAAAAAAAAAAAAATCACTGCAGATTAATGTGATACCAATGGGAAGTACTATTCTAGCTTCCTATATAAAAGCTATGTCCTAGCTGACCACTATGCCTCTCTTCTTCAGGTGGAATAAACCCACTTCCTTCAACATATCTCCTTATGCAACATACTCCACTATGTCAATGTTTTCCCTGGTACTGGGGAGCTCAGAAGTGGACATGGTAATTCAGATACTGTCTCACAAGTGACAACCAAAAGGAGAGAATAATTTCTGCAGCCTGCTAGTTACACCCCTGCATGCAGCTGGCCGTTATTGCTGACTCCTGTTCTACTGCTTGGCCACCAGGACCCTGACATCTTTCCCTGCAAAGGTTCTCTGTAGGCAGCTGATCCCAGCCTGTACTACTGCATGGTGTTATCCTGGCCCAGATGCAGGACTTGGTATTATTGCCTTTGCTGTACTTTGTTGGAAGTTCACAAATTTCATGCCAGATCATCTTTCTGGCCTGTCCCTCTGTCTAGTAGCCCTGTCCTCCACTCTATCAAACACTCCTCAACTCTCTGCATGGGAGTTCCCATGCCTGTTGAACATGCTGGCCCATCATCCCAACATTCAGATCACTAATAAAAATTTTAAACAATATTGACCAAAAAATAGATAAAAAGCCACTGATTATAGATAGACCTCTAGCTTGATGCAGCATGGCTATTCTAAAGTAACACCTTCAATCAGGAAACTGCATCAGTGAGCTTTTTATACAAGTGGGAAAACAGCAGCTGTTGGTTCTTCTTTGGGCTCTAACATGTAACTCCAGAAACTTCTGGAAAAACAGAATACTGGTGGAACATTATGTAATGTTATATAACTACACAATGTTTGCTGAAATGGGAATTATTTTAGCTAGCTTCAGAGAAAGCAAGGAAACAATACATAGTAAAGAACAGATCTTATCCTCCTCAAGGCATGTACTACTGTTAACTTACTCTGAATCTAAGACTTACAGTAACATAATTCAAAACATTGGTATCATTGTAATTTTGACTATGCAGGTCAAGCCAATTGCCATGTGAGCACACAAGACGATGACTTTCTTCAAGTACATCAGTAGCAAGAGGAAGCCCTGGGAAAATGTGGACCTGAAGGAGGTGGGTGCCCTGGTGACAGATGACACAGAAGGTGGACTTACTGAATACCACCTTTGCTTCAGTCTTCACTGCTAAGGCTGGCCCCCAGAAATCCCAGTCCCTGGAGGTAAAGGAAAGTCTGGAGAAAGTAAGACTCTCCCTTGGTCAAGGAAGATCAGGTTAGAGATCATTTAGGCAAGCTGGACACCCACAAGTCCATGGGCCCCAACAGGATGCACCCATGAGTGCTGAGGGAGCTGGCTAATGTTACTGCTAAGCCACTCTCCATCATCTCTGAAAGGTCATGGGGAACAGGAGAGGTGACTGAGGACTGGAAGAAAGCCAGTGTCACTCCAGTCTTCGAAATGGCAAGAAAGGACCCAGGAAACTACAGGCCAGTCAGCTTCACCTCCATCCCCTGGTAAGGTGTTGGAACAGAGAACCTCCATAATGAACTAAGGATGTGTAGGAAAAGAAGGTTATCAGGAATGGTCAACATGGATTCACCAAGATGAAATTACATTTGACTGATCTGATAGCCTTCTATGATGGTATGAGTGGCTGGGTAGATCAGGGGAGAGCAGTGGATGTTGTCTACCCCAGCTTCAGCAAGGCTTTTGACACTGTCTCCCATAATATCCTCATAGGTAAGCTTAGGAAGTGTGGGCTAGATGAGTGAACAGTGAGGTGGATTGAGAACTGGCTAAACAATAGAGTTCAGAGGGTTGTTGATCAGTGGCACAGAGTCTAGTTGCAAGCCAGTAGCTACCAGTGCTCTCCAGTGGTCAGTGCTGGGGCCAGCCTTGTTCAACATATTCATCAGTGACCTGGAAGGAGGGACAGTGTACCCTCAGTAAGTGCTAGGATACAAAACTGAGAGGCATGGCTGACACCAGAAGGCTGTGCTAACATTCAGCGAGACCTGGATAGGCTGAAGAGTTGAGCAGAGGAGAACCTACTGAGGTTCAACAAGGGCAAGTGTAGAGTCATGCACCTGGGGAGGAATAACCCCATGCACCAGTACAGGTTGACCTGCTGGAAAGCAGCTCCACAGAGAAGGACCTGGGAGTCCTGGTGGACA
>JAVSBS010029272.1:22267-35954 GCA_033124195.1 Coracias cyanogaster | reverse complement strand
GTAGGTGGCGGGGAAGAGGGCAGGGGGTGTTTGCTTGAGGTTGTTTTAAAAAACAGCATTTCTCTCCAAATCCTGTCTTAGTTTGTCAAGAGGATGGGTGGATGGATAGATAGATAGATAGATAGATAGATAGATAGATAGATAGAATGTGTTCAACACCAGCAGCAGCAGCAACATGTAAACATGTATCACTGATGAATATGGAACTTTGTAGATGGATACTTGCAGTTATAACACATAAACACACCCTCTTTACCATAGCATATTTCTGCCTGTTGCAATCTTCTAGTGAGCAAAAATATGGTACAGAAAGCTAATAGCTTTTTGCCAGCAGCTTGCATTCAAATGCATAATTGGTACCACGTTGTGACACTACAAAAGCTAGTAAAAATTGTAACTAATGATCAGAAAGTAGCATTTGCCAGAAGGAAAAAATGTTCTCCCTGGTTTTATAGACCCTGTTTATTTAGCTGACCATGTAGGGTAGGTGAGTGCTGCAGCAGCTTACATGTCTCCTACCCTCAAAATGCATACAATTGCTCTGCACATTACCCTCCTGTCCACTCCTCATAGCTGTTTTGATCCCAGGCATATACTGCAAGCACCTAAGGTTTGCAGAGTGGTAGTACTCTATCTCCAGCCAGGAGGGCTGCTAGCCTTTCCTACTTAGCTTTCCTACTGAGCTGCAAGGACAGTGGATGGAGAGGTTTGGGGATGCTTCCATTAGAAACGCAAAACAAGATCCGTTCTTATCTTTGCCTGTATGAAGGCAGTTTTTATTCAGTCTTTTTATTTGTCACAATATGCGTATGAAGCTATCCTCTCTTCACCCGTGATAACTGGTCTGTGAAGATCATGTGCCACTCTAAGTGATTACAAGGGGCTTTTACTCAGATTTTTCTTAGCCATTGATTCAAGCTAAAGACCTCCATTAGACAAACCACCTGTCCTTATAGCTGAGCTAATATTTATGACATTCCTCCTTCAATCATCTAATTTCCAGGTCCCCTGTTTTTGCCTTGCAGAGTGCACCTGGCTCCAGACCTCATTTTGCCTCAGACCAACTCAGAGGAGGCCAAGGGTGTGATGCTGTGATTTGACCTGACTGTAGCTGAACTTAATGCAACTTTTCTCTGATCCTACTCATTTAATATGAATCAGGGTAAGGTTTTCCAGATAGTGATGATGTTCTCAGTAGTGCTGTGGTGCAGTAAATAAACTTCTAAGCCCATTGTGGCTAAAGAAAATAAATTTGCCCCTGTGACTCACTGTGCAGGGCAAAGGCAGCTGCAGGATACTGAAAAAAGACACTGAACATAAGAACCTGGAGGTAAGAATAATAAACAAAAAACTCTGCTCTGCATGTACATAGGAAGTTTCTGGTCAAAAGCAACACTTTTTTTAGATTGAATTTTTAAAATGAAAAGTATTTGGGGATTTTTAACTGGTACAAATGAAAGGAGCTTGTCTTCCGCTCCTTGCAACTTGTCAGTCTCCAATTTCTCACCTTCTGATTACACAACTCAAAACTGGCTTTTACCTGAGGAAATGAAATTTAGTAAGAAGTATTTTAATGAAAACTATCTGATACTTGAGACTTGGGGGGAAAACATTACAAATGCGGTATTTAATATAATTTAAAAGCTGATTATCTTGCATGTGGAATAAGAACTTTTCATAAGGTTTTCTTCTATGTATGGTATGCACCCTAATTTGTACTAATGACTCCTAAGGAGCCATCATAGTTTATCAAGAAAGTAATATGCATTTTAAAAGCACTCAAGGAGAGATTTACATTATAAACCTTAATGACTCTGGAATGCATTATTAGCCATGGTATGCTCTCAGAAGCGGTCACTCACTTCTGGCAAACCAGATAATTCAAGAAGTCAAGAAAAATTTCAGCTCAGAATTAAATTGTTGTTCAGCCAGTCTTTAGGATTTATTTTATGCATTAAGGGCTACTTTCCATCTTAGCCTTTTTATGGCAAGTGGCTATTTTGTGCATAGGAACGTCACTATGATCCCTTCTAAAGAAAACAACCTGCTAAGATTTAAAGCTTATTATTTATCTTATAATGGCCTTAGATCTCTGGCAATATTTCCCTGCAATTGTCTTGTCAGCCAGATGCTAAGTAAGATATCAGTATAAACTGTTTTCACAATATCTGGGAAATATAGCTGGAAGATAACAACGTTACTGAGATGATGTTTTTAAATCGTGACAAAAGCCAGGCAGTAAATTGATAGCTTCTGTAAAGCCAGTGGAAAAATAAATACTGTGGAGAAGTGGGGCTAGCAACAGCATTTCCCCCAGCAAGATGAGATCAAAGCAACTTCGAAAATGAAAACACAAAAATTACTAATTGTGCTGAAGATTAAGACCCTTATGATACAAAGACTTGCATCGAAAAAGAAAAAATACATCCTAGGGAACACCTACTTGCGTAAGTGAAAGGATTAACTGACCATTCTCTGTCCTAGTCCAGATAAGTTTACTTTAAATGTGCTTCCTAGTGGGACTGGTCATGTCCTTAAAATGAATAATTTACACTTTTTTCCCCAATGAATTTTGAGCTGACATTTTCATGCCATCATCTCTCCATTTCTTGGTTGTTCTGTATTTGCAATTATTCTTATGTGGACAGCTTTGGTACGAGGGACTTGCTTTGTGCCGTGGCTGATTCCACCAGCTGGTCAGCCTCATGGTGTTGTCTGGGCATGAATGGTTGCCTGCCCGAAACAAGGAGGAAAGATTTAACTGCTCAGACCCATCGTCTGCATCAGCATGCAGCCAGTGTGCCACAGCACTGTCTGGAAGATGTTTTTACCTTCTTTTTTTTTTCTGTCCTTAGCCTTGCTTCACCTGTGGGCTCATTGTGTTCTGTGGCTTTAAACCTTCTCTGTAACTTTTGAGGAAAACTCTCTGGAACATGGGTTTGTGGAGCTGCAAATATTTGTGTATTCTTCTCCTATCTAGAGAGAATTAATGAGAGCACGGTAACAGGTTTTAAGTACAGTATACTTTTTAGACTAAGATACCAGAGGGTCTTAGTCAGCTGGAGCTAACAGCTGGTGAGGTAAATTGTTCTGAAAGATTAAAAGCCTTAATTTACTTGAGTAGCACTATGAATGTTTACCTACCTTTGCGGATGTGCTGCAAAAGATCAGCTGTTCACTATGGTCAGGGGAAGGATGTAACAAGGGAAAATGGGATCAAAGGGGAGAAGGATAATTTTATCTAAGTGATCTTCTCTTTACTCATGTCTCTGCATGACAGGACAATCCAGAAAAGTGCATGCAAAGGTGAATTATATCTGAGTGGGGCAAAGCGGGACCTGGCAGAAGGCTGTGTCAGAGTCATGACCAGTTAGAGCCTGGCAGGCAGTGAATGGCTTGCATTACCCAAAAAGTTGTTATCTGCTGGACTGCAGAGCAATTACTATGGCAAAATCACATAGAGCTGCTTAGTGCAGAAGCGATCAGTGTAGTGCACTGATTGCTTCTCACAAATGGGCCAGCCAGAGTGTGAGCAGCAGAGGCCAGCCCAGCACTCCAGGCACCGGCTCTCTGCTGGGGGAAAGCTCAGGCAGCTGTCGCTGTCCAGTTGTCCAAAAGTGAAGGAGATACTGGAAAAGGTTGCCTAGAGCTTTTCTGGGGATTTGCGTGGATGGTTTGCTGTTTTTAAAAGGCTGCATAACAGGGGCTGAAGGAACAGTATCAAGTTGCTGACTGCGAGGAAAGGGATTGTGCCATCTTTGTTCTTTCAAACAAAAAAAAGTAACTTTTTTGGAGTTCTTTGTATGTTGTGGGGTGGTGATAACTGAGTTACTGCCTCTGGAGCCCCTCTGCCCAGGCTGCTTTCAGGCCAAGCACAAGTTCATTGCAATGGGAGTTTTACTGCAGGGAAAGAAGCAGCCCTGGCTTATCCCCAGCTGACCCAAACTTGTTACCTGTTTACAAATGGGCTAAATGTTCATGAATGTAAGTGCAAATCTGAAAAACAGGCTTGCCTCCAAACAAGCTGCAGCTGCAGTTTGGGTAAATGACACACAGCTTTGTTTTATGCTCGGTAGGGGAAAAGAGGAGGTTTGGGAAGTGCCTCACTCTCCAATGTCTGTGCAACCTGGCCAGGAGCAGTGCTCACCTTCCCTTGGAAAGGGTGGCCCTGAAACACCACAGTCCTACTTCAGTCCTTACCTTATAACCTCTTTGTCAGTACATCAGAAGCAGACAGGATCAAAGGATGGTTTTAATTTCCATCAGGTCCTTTTGAGGTAAGTCTCTAATGAGGTAGCTAAGAGAAAGGCTGTTCATCATCCTGGCTGTTCCCTTCTGCTTTCTTGTCCGGTGAGTGCACTGGTAGCCTGGGCTTGGGGTGGAGGAAGCCTTCTCCTAGGGAGACCAGGAAGGCAGCAGAGGGGGCAAAGAATGATCTGGTCTATTTGGAAGTAGCTGGAGAGGGACTGGTAGAGACAGCTAAAGGGTGAGAGTGAATACCCAGGGGTATTTTTCCCCAGCACAAGAGAGAGGAAGGGGAGGTAAGTCTCCCACAGACTACTGTTGAGTAGCCCCTCAAGACAATAAAAACCAAAGAGTCTGGTCTCATCTTCAGTCCCTTTCCCTGAGTGTCTCACTAATAGCTGTCTGGGATGGATTTCCAGCTGTGTTAATTACCTGTAGTTGGCTGCAGCTTTCTGCCCAACCTCACCTCTCCGCAGGAGATGATGGCCCCAGTGGGAACAGATGTGACCTGATCTGAGCCTGAGGACATGCTCCGACTGCTTGTGGCCAGAGACCTCCTGATATGTCTTCCCCCAGCATTCAGCACTGTAGTTCTTTGGGCATCTTTGAGTACTCAAGGGAAAATAAATGTTTTAGCTCCCACTCATTTAATAATAGCATTAGGAAAATGCATCTAAAAATAACAGGTTTTCCATGTGGGTTTCTTGTTACAGATTTCCTTCAGCTGCCTGATTCTTCTGATCTCCACTGGAGCTTTACATGAGTTTCTGGGAGCTGTAATGGGACAATCAACCATGAAATGAGAGTTTAAATTGTTCGTATAAAGATACAATGCAGTTTTCCTTCCCTCCTACCCCAAAGATAGACACTGCTTTGTGTGCTCGATAAAAAAACTTGTTAAGAGTTTTAGGTGGTTTTGGTATCTGTTTATGCAAAATCTAGAGCTTAGTTGTGATGAGATAAAAGTAAATCTAGCTTTATTGTTTCTCTTTCTCATTTAAGTGATCACAGAAAGAGCAGCTGTAGCCCTGATGCTCAGATGTGCTCCTTCTACATTTGTTTTTTGCTCATGTTAGTGTAAGTCAGACTTTGAATTGAATTTTCTGCAAATTTTTTTTATAAAGTTTGGCACAAAGCAAAGTGAGAATTTGGCATAGCAACAGTGAAAGGGAAACCATTCAGAAATCCACAGAAACAGACCTGGCAGCATTTCAGCCTTATTTACCTTGATCTAAAATCTGACTTGTGAATACTGGGACTAGTCAAAAATATGCTGTGCTCCTCTCCATTCTCCTTCTTCGTTAACCTGGTAGTACTCATTAATGGACAAGCTTGTGGGTCTCATATTGTCCTCTAGTGTCCATTACAAAAATTGTTGCTAACTAAATACGTAACTGAATGGTTCAGTGTGGGAGTGCAATTCGTGAGATGGAGTGAACATGTGTATGGGTAATGTAAATACTTTAATATTTAGTGATAATAAATTAAATTTTGTAAGGGCCATAAAAATTCATGCTTCAAGGCTTAAAGTGTATCTCTGTCAGGATAAGACCTTTACTGGCATAGATTATCCTGCATTTACCAACTTCTGTCTTCCTTGGAAGACTGTTTCTGGCTGGCTTTGAAGACAGGTTTGTGTCTAGGCAGAACATTTGTCTTACTGAGGTGGCAGCTCTCACACCAGCTGCACTAACTGGGGAAATAAGGCAAAAATGGGCATCACTCCATCACTGTAAGAGTAGGAGACATTAATTGGGGTTTAGTCATTGTGCTGTGATTTGGGAGACTAACTGCTAACTTTGTTTTATGCTTCCTATGTGTTTTTGGACAATATGGGTAATTTTTCTGTGCCTTTATTCATCTACTTTCAGACAAGAAAATACCATCCTTCTTGTACTTTTTCAGTCAAAACACTAACCCTTTACTAACTAGGGATTGGTTCTTCTTATACAAGTACAGTACGGTACAGTAAGTATATAGTACTGTACAATCATGGAAGATTGAATTTGAGGATATTCATTTTCATTTGTGATGCTGTTGCCACTCAATGACAAGGATGACAGCTGTAGCTTTGCATTTTCTGAGGTTTATTGGTTTAAGCATTTGGTTTTGTGTTTAATTTACTTGTGTTACAAACCACTTTTCAACTTTCAGTTGTGAGGATGGATGGTAAAGACAATGAGGAGTTAGCAGAAGATTAAGTAATTTGACAATATCACTAGAATCTAAATGAAAAAATTACAGTTACTCTATAACAAAATGCTTTTCTTTTTTTTAACACATGTTCAGTCCTATTCACATGGAAGTAGCAAAAAAGATACAGAGCAAGACACATCGGAAATCTCAGGAGATGGGGGGATGCTGTCAGATATAATTTGTAAATTTTTTTATGTCTGGAAATAACAAGTTATACATGAAAAAGACGAGTGAGAGGGGAAAAGGAACTCTGTTTGCATAAGCAATAATTCCTCGTCATGTGCATGTGAAAGCCAGAAATACACAAAATAACACATAAGAAGGAATGGATAAAATAACACTATCCTGGGAAATGTGTGCCTGAGAATCTGAAAGGCACATACTGCTTCAGAGAGTGCAAATTTGTTTCTGTAGTTACTGTGAAACTTCATGAATGAAAATGTCATTCTTCTGGATTTATGAAATTATACAGTGCAATTTAATGGCAGACAATAAACTCTTTGAAAGCAGAGCTGATGGTTCTGTTTCCATGATGCTCTAAATACGCACACCTCCACCCAGACAAAAACATAGCCAGAGAGAAAGAGCTAGAACACAGTACGATTTCTAATTATCTCTTTGCCTTTCACTTTCTTGGCCAGACCACTACCACTCTGCTTCTTTCTACTCCAGGATATTAGTTATAGTGCAACCATCCTCATATAGCTGCAAAATAATCATTCAGTATCTGCGATACAGCAATTCATTTGCAGCTGCTACTGTCCCAATCTTTCACCTCCCTCTGCTGCTCACATCAAAAAATTTGGAAATATGAATAAGGCGAAAGTGAAGTAGCCAGAGAGAACGTGCATATGTGTGTGCTTAGTTGCTGGGGTCTGTGCAATCTTCCCTGTACAAGGCACAATATTGTCTTACTGCTCAGAACACTCTTGGGCTACGCCCTGACACTGGCTCTTGACTGCAGGATGGCCAACAGCCTCCAAGAGCAAAGGTGGCCAAAGGTTACTGTGTCCAAACTGCTCAGGGGGGCAAGAGACAGAGCCAGAAGTGCCTGAGTGAGGCTGTGGGGGGGCTCTGGCTGCAGCAGCTTCAGTCCTGCTGAAATCCAGCCTGGGGACTGGCTGGGTGTCACCATGTGGTGTGACACCCAGGGGTTCCAGCCCAATTGAGCTCATTTTCCCAGCAGGTTCCTCTCCATGCAGGACCCTCTTCCATACCTCTCTGATGTACCTCTCCACAGGACACTGGTGCATTCACAGAGGTGGGAGAATGGGGTGTTGCCTCTTCTCCCATGGCTCAGGCAATCCCCATGGGGTTGTCTAATGCCTTTTGCAAGTCTTGCATTCATGTGTAATGACTAAATGCTTTTAATTGATCTTTATAGCTACGTATTTCTCTTCCGCCTAGCACAACCCGAGGCCTTAATTGGCTACGGTGTCTTACACATCAATAATAAATATGCCAATTAGATAAAATTATGCTTATTAGTTCAGTAACTACTTTGTGTTACATATCATGCATGAAGGGACACAAGTGTTGCTGTACAACTCAGATACACATTCAGATCTCAGGCTGGGGACTAGCTCCTGTGCCTCTCCTTGAAGTAGCTAGCAATGTGAGCGCTTCACCACAAAAAATAGAGACTTTTTATATTAGATGATGCTGTTACAAAACACATGTATGTGACTATTTGAAACCCCAAAGTCCTTTAATCACTTGCCCACATCATGCCTGTTTTCTAACTTGTAGGAAAGGTGTCATGACTGCTGCCTCTTTTATAGGGACAGGCTGAAAATGAAAGACCAATGCCCATGTTCTCAGTTTTCCAATTCGCAGGGAAGTCTGAAGGCCCTCTTGACACCAAGCTGCTTTGAAAATCTAGCCCTTAATTCTGGCAACTCTATGAAGATAAAGTGTTGTTATTGTTGATGTTTCCAGCTTTCAGCAGATCCCAAATTTGTGATACTGCATTTCTGTCTCCCACCAGTCAACATAAGGCAGTGCATAGCCACACTGTAATAAGCAGAACAAAGGCAAGTGGCTTTGTCACACCTCTGATGAAATATTTTTTTTGATTTTGCATCAACTTGCAGACAAGAATCAGGCTGGATTTTGGCCAAAAATGTTGATATTTAGTTGACAAACAGGACTAAAAAAGGTCTTTATACTACGTCTCTGACTATTGTTGGCACTATGCTGTATAATCCCTTCTGATGGGTTATCGAGCTCCTTCATAAAAATAGTCAGGGTTTTTTCCTCTCCATCACTGAGGGATACTTCTCGTCTTCTAATCCCATTAGCGTAAGGCGATTTGACACCTAATATAGTTTTAAAGGCAGAATTAAGCAATAACATTTATTCTCTGATTGCCTTTATAAACTTCTAACACATCTTGGCACACAGCTTTTTTTAGATCTCTGACATATGCATAAGAGATGGAAGTTATCAGTGTAAAGAAATCCAGCAATCATTAAGGATGCTGTCACAGGTGACTATAATATTTATTCATGCACATCTGGGGAGCTTCTAAGGCTTATGGTGTAGCTCAATAGAAACTGCACGGTTGGGGTTTTTTTCTAGTATTAACTGTTGTTAAATGTGTCAAAGCTAGTCAAGTCAGAGGAGCTTTACAAAGACAAATGTATGAGCAGCATGACAGCTGGTGAAACTCATTGATGAATTCTTGTAAGGTGGATTGGAAAGAATCACTTCAACTTCTTGTATGTTGGTGGATTTAAAATTAATTATCTTTTAACCGCTTTGGAGATTGACCTGAGAATAAATGTGCGGAGTGGCTGCTCAAAAAATGAGAGAGGAATAGAAAAGTAACCAACATTTCAGCTGTGTAGAGAATGAAAAAGAAACCAAACAATGAAAATATTATTACAATACCATTAACATAAATCAATTGCATGCTCTATCCTCAGAATCTTTTTCCATTTTTGGTCATCCTATCTTATAAAGTTTTTAATGGATGCAAAAAGAGTGCAGAGATCGACAGTGAAAATTATTAGAGACATGTAGAGATTTTTTTAAGAGGAAAGGCAAAGAACTGGGACTGCTTAGAATAAAGCTTCTTAATAAGAGACTTAAAGACCTCAGCAGGACCAAGCCAGCTTGCAAGTGCAAAATACAATCTCTTGACCACCTCACCTCCTAGCCCTCAGGGTCCCTAAACTCCATAAGCATGTTTAATTTGAGGTCCCAGAGGCTCACAGTTTTGAGGCTCACTTTTGAGTGGCAGTCATTGCTCCTGCTGTGGATCACAGAAAGGCCCTGTGGCACTCAGGTACATGGCAAGCAGGAACATCTTGCCCCTACTTATAGCCCAGGCTGGGGCTCTTCCAAGACGTGAGGTTATAGAAACAGTTGAAATGACCCAAAACACTATTTGAAAAGATGCAGTTCTCTGGAAGACTGATGGAAGGTTTTGCCCTCGAGATCTAGTTGTGTGCCACATACACCTTGGTGGAGGGGGGATTTCAAGTCTTTTCTATCAGTGCTTTGTTCAGTTACCTTGGTTTGGGGAGCATCCAGTGCAGCACACCGGCTGAATCTGAGGATTTCAACTCCCTAGCCTCTCTAGAGCCAATTGCTAAAATGAAGCTGCTGGTACTTCTTTATCATGTTAAAATATTTCCCACAAGACATACACCAATTGCTTAACAGGATTTTAAAAAAATATCTAGAAATTTCTATAGGTAAAGAGAGCATATATCAGTTTTATTGAGCAAGCTAACTATTTTAAAGGATACGTTATCTCATGCTTTAAGGTATAAATCAAGTATGCAGCCACAGCAGATTTGAGCAATTGTTCCCTTCTTGACAGATTTCTCTGCAGCTTTGTGACATTCCTGGTAGGACATGGTCAGGCTGATGAGATCCCCAAACATGATGCAACTTGGGAGTTCCCATGGGCAGATTTCTCAGGGCATTTCAGCAAAGGGGAAGGAGACCTGTCTTCCCTGCCATTGCATTTGGGTGGGCTCAGAACTCCTACTCACACAGGTACTCTTGACACTTCGTCCTTTCTACCTTTCTCATTGGCAAATGGAAAAGAGAAAAGAAACAGCATTTCTGACATGTAAATAATGTTTAATGAGTGGAGCTTGGAGTTATCAAGGAACTCATGCACTTATGCTTAAATCATTTCGGTGGTTGATTTAGAGCCAAATCCTGCTGGCCTTATTGAGGCAATTAGCCTGATTATTGCCAGAGGGATACTCACACAATTAAGGTGAGCAGTATTTGCTCTTGAACCTAGAAAACAGTTGTCTGAGCAGAAGTACTCACACAATGTAGAGGTGCTGAGGCAGTACGGTGACAGGCACTGAGAGAAACCTTCAAACCCAGATGATAACCTGGTTTCTTTCAAAGAGGGATGGATAGATGGACTATCTGCCTGACACTGTTCTGAGTGGAAAGCTACAGCCTGACAGCAAGAGGTGTGTCTTCATGTGTTTGCTCTGTTGGACTGCAATTTGTTGTTGTTTCCAAAGCTTCTCCAAAGGAGGGAACTAGCTAATTAGATCAACAATTGCCATTTATCAAAAAGAGCTCTGATGTCTTCCAGTGAATATTTTTCCCGCCTCTCTCCCTGCTATTTCTAAGGCACCTATCAATGTGGTACATAAGCACCATCTGGATACCTGGCTAGTGACCAGCAGGCTCTGATATGTGAGGCTTTTTAAATAGAGACAAGAGAACAGAGATTAGACAAAGAGTGGAAAGAGTGGACAAATAGCATGTTTTAATGGCAGCTGAGGAGGGTGCAAGTGAACTCAGAAACAAAGAGGGACCAGAGAAATTCCTTTGTCCAAGATTTTCTGCTCAAAGAAGAGGTGGAATATGAAATCTTCCAGGAACCTCCCTAGGTATATTTAAATTGTATGGAAGTGTGCTTGCAGAATAGCAGGGGTGCTGCATTGACTCTGTTGATGAATGCTCAACACAGAGCAAGAACACTGCTGTGGAGCACTTCTTCCTGCTCTACTAGGAGAACCTCTGCACCTTGTGCTGGATGCCAGCAATTATTTGCATTTGTGGCACAGGTGTGCTGGAGTTTTAGTAATGAAGGGCACAGCTTTGAGATCAAAGTCCTGATTTCCTTCTCCTTCACCCTGAATTCAAGGAACTTCAGAGTTTTTACTTGGTTCATAAGAAATCAAAGAAACTTTGCAAAATAGGCCTTTGCATTTTTGCTCAATCTTAACAGTCTATTAATAATCTAGTCCAAGGTTTTAGTGTGAAGACACTTATGTCTTGTTGCTGATGATAAATTCTGTGTGTGTAGAAAATAATGTCTCAGTCTGGCAGAACATCATTTCTAGGAAAACTTTTATTGTCAATTACTGGGAATTTTCCCTGAACTCTGATTCTGGAGTTACAATTTCTGGTGTTATGACACAATCTTGCAAGTTCTGTGATAGCTTTTGACAGTCCAGGTCCCAGCAGGGAAACACTCCTCACTTGAAATCATTCATCTTCTTCAGGAAAAAGGAAAACAGAAACTCTCCTTGAAACTCAAACCAAGTTTAAAAGGGGATCCTCTCTGACTGATCTGAGTTACTGCAAATATCTCTACACTACAAGCACATTCATGTAGGGAGCCATCCAAAGATAGGCGCAGCTAACGAAGATATCCTGTTCATGCCTAATGCACCAGATAAATTGTTTTAAATGCAGAGTTATTTTGTGAGTTCTTAGTGAATAAGAGCATCCACATATGCATCTCGGAAGAGGTTTGTAATTAACTGCTTTCAGTCATTTTCTTTTTGTAAAATTAGAACAATGATGCAATAGAGTGGCTGTGGAGTTCGGCCAAAGGAAGATTATACCAATCTACTTGAAATACGACTAAAACGGAAAGCAAGAAGAGATAAAAGCTTTTTTTTTCTTCTTTTCCAAAGCTTGTTTACCTGTGATAAAATTATTCCAAATCTGTTGCACCAAATTACTGGATAATCTTAATTAAACTCTACCAAAAAACATTCTGCTGTGGACTTCTTTGGATATTTCACAATGAGATAGTATGTCCTGTGATGCTTTTTGCAAGGTGGGGGAATACCCATTTCATGCAATTAATTAGGAGAGAACAGAGCTTTCAAAGAGCAGAGTGGCAGCAAGATCAGCATGTTACATGGAAGCAAAGAGAGGGAATTTGCCAGGAGTTTATACTATACCTTCATGTATCATTAACAAGTTTTTTCAGAATTCAAGGGATTTTTCATTTGCAGATCTTCCAGTTAATGAAATGCTATAGTTACAAATGAACTTCCTCTGTTCCCTGCTTGGATTATTGCTCCCTATGCCTTCAAGTATATATGCTTTGTTGAAGGGACTGAAAGATGTCCTAGTTGCATTGTTGTTTTCCACTCAGGCTTTCTTTCTGAAACTCTTATTTCCTGAATCAGTAAACTTCACCAAACCACTACAGTCCCCATTACACCTGCTGTTCAAGGGCTATTTTTCACTGCTGAGTCAATTCTTTCCCTATCACCACAACAGCAGCTCTGGAATTCAACATATAAGCTTAAAAACTGCTCATCAATAGCTAGGTGGGCCCTGATAATCATAGACCAGTGAAAGTAGAAAAGCTGATGTTCTTTTTTGCTCTTTAGTTCTTTTATAAATCTGCTCTGCAACATGTTGCTGTGGTCAAGATGTGGTTATCTAATGCCTGTTTCTGCAGCAGTCTCACTGGGTCACTAGGACAGAGGAATTTAGGGGTGTTTAGCTAGGAATGAGCTGTGCCACGACTGTGACTCCTTCTTGCTCCCCATACCTCACCCTCACTATGCTCTTCTCCTGCTTTTCTTGCACCAGCCCTGGTTCTCATTGGCTCCCAGTTAGGCACCCTCATCCAGCCAAAACCAAAGCACTCTTTCCTGAAGATTTTGTGAGGTGAACTGGCTCCTCAGAGGGCCAGGTGTGCCTGGGAATGTGCAGGAGGGTGGTGGCTGGGTGGGAAGGGGAAGGTGGCAGGAAGGGGAATGCCAGCCCTGAGGCAGCTGCAAGCTGCCAGGGCAGCCTGGCTGCTGAGTCTTTTGGGTTGTCCCCCCCAAAAAACATACACTCCCAACTGAGATCAGAGAGTCAGTCTGGCAGTGGCACTGAAGAGCTCACCCGCTCCTGTGGATAAAGAGGGACACAAGTAACCAGAAAGATTTTATATTCTAAGTTAGCAGAGATGCAACTTGATTGTAGTTCTTGATAAGCTCATGGGGGACCTGCCCATTGTTGCAAA